>DWON01003228.1:0-18464 GCA_018251015.1 Phocides pigmalion okeechobee
GTAGAATATGTAGGTACTTAAAATTTTGGAAATAAATTTTGGAAGTAGATAAATAATTTTTTATTTATCTATCAAACTTGAATGGATTTCAGCTCTAAGTAGATACCTAAATAATACTTATGAGAGCAGTTTCAATACTATATTCTAGTTTCACGGCTGTGGTAAGAATAAGACGTTTGCATAATATCTTAAGTCAACATTAGGCAATAATTCAATTTTGTACCTATTATTATTTATAGTCGAATTTTTAACTAAATTCCTTTTAAGGGGGACTCCAGCAGTAGACTCATACGAGTAAAAACTGATAGACGGATGAACAAGAACGATGATCATTGTTTGCGATAACCACTTAAAGCTAATTTTCTGCTACCACAAAAGGTAGAAAAAACAAAACACAATACAACTGCTACTTTTTACTACTTTTAAATAAAAAGTATTTCGAATCTACGATCACTATGTAGGCATAAGCAATTCGTTTATAAAATGCGCATAACAGCTTTATCATCGTTTTTCTAAGCAAATAGCTTGTGTAAATATTTCTACAATATTTTATAATTTGAACTAAAAATTTTTGATTTCAACAAAAATAAATTTTAAAATTCAATAAAAATATAAAAAATATAATTGGGTATAATTAAATTATGCATAGACGAAATGTAAATAAAATATCAATTTATTTATTTTATGTAAACATTGAAAAATTAAAATTAAATTCACTTGATAGCTTATCGGATAACCTACCCAATTGGAAAACGGAAGGTCAAACTACGTTAAATATCTATTTTTTATTTATTTATTAATATTTTATATCTATTACGACTAGATGAAGCTAGCCTGTAATTAACTTAACTAACGTTCTTTATATACGTAAGTAAATAATCCACTCTTAGATATCTACATAAAATATGCCGGAAAGTGTTTTTCATCAAAAATTACAGCATATTATATATCAGATAGGTATTGAAAAAAATTAAATCTATTATCCACTCTAAATCCCTTTTTGTTTCTAAACATTTAACAAGGATCGAGATCGAAAGAACAGAAAAACTTAAAATCAATAACATCATAATCGTGCTAAAACAAAACGAAACAGTTGAAAACAATCAATTCATCAATAAATCGCTCCACTGAAATCGGATACGGAGCTAATGACGCCACGAGCGGAGCGGGAGCGGGCGCGGGCGCGCACACGTGGCGGCTCAGGTGCGCCCCGCCCCGCTCGCCCCGCCCCGCGCTCTCAAGCGCTCACCTCGCTGTCAGACGCGCCTGCACTCGACGCTCGAACGCCGGGAAAACACGAAACGTTTTCCGCCGCGCCGCGAACGCACCTCACGAACTTTCGGACGAACCCGATCCTCTAAGTTCCAATCGTTACGCTCACTTGTATCGAAGTTTTCGAATACGATTTCGGTTTTATTTTTTAGATTTTTGTGTTGTGTTCAATATAAATAAACTTGTGGGATGTTTGTGATTTTTCGGCTAATATTGTGAGTTTAATCTGTGGTCACTCTCGAAGCAATTGGAGTGAGTATTTTTTTTTATTAATCTTTATATCATATTACTGTTATTGGTTACGGTATAATTGGAATTATTCAAAATTATCGCCAATTGATACGACTGTACAAAGGCGCGATGTCGTAAAATCAAAGCGTAGCGCAGTAAATCTCTTGGGCCGCCGAGGATTTCAACTGTCCACTCGAAGAATTGCGATGGTTTATTATATCGTATGAGCTTAATTTTAGTGGCATTTAAAATAAACATATTGCCAACTCTTCAAGAATATAAATTTAAAGAAAACTGAACTTTAGTCTCGAGAGTTGTTATTCAAAAGTATTAGGTACGTGAGATTGTTTTAGGAGTTATGATTACAAAAATTCTTTGAATTTTTATTGGTATTTATATTATTGGTGATATTAAAATTATTAATTCTTATAAGTATTATTTTAAAAATAATTTCGAAGTTAATTTATAAAATCTTTCCTTCTGTAAAATATTTTAGACATTTACATAACATCAGACAGCAAAATAATTGTATGACCAAATGTGGGGAAATGCAGTTAAATATAAGAATGAACTATGACAAACATATATAATATACATTATATCGTCTGGTAATTTTAGTTAATATTGATAACCAAATTTTATTTGTAATAGATTTTCCATCCAGTACACTATGTACCTAACTTTTAGGTTTACCTAAAACCTTAGATAAAAGTTGGGTATATGTAAAACCACCTAAAAATATAATGTGTTATTTTTTATAGGTGTTTACTATTTTTGGTATAAAACTGCTAAGTATCTTGCACTTCCATTTCGATTTATTTAGAAACCAGTTAAAAACAATAATGATCTCATAATAATTATAAATCTTAAACATTTCAACCAGGTAGGCAAAAATGAAATAACATAAATTATTTTTTTATGTAAATAATAACTATTTGAAAAGCATCAAAGGATGTTGGATTAAGCATCATTGAGTTAAAAAAATGAATAAAAACAAAAGCAATAATCGCCGGCCCATTTACCGCAGGCCGGACGGAGTGACAAAAATTGAAAACTGAAATAAACTGAACACATGTTGTCTGGATGTCAAGCGAGAGAATAGAGGATTAAGAGTGGGAACAATTATAGGATTATAATTCCTTTATATTAAGCTTTTGAATATCAAGCGCATTTTTGATAAAACGAAATTGCGCATTCTGTAATTTGTGGTCGGCATTCAAACGTTTATCAAAAAATGAGTAAAATTACGAAAACATCAATATAGTTTATTTTAATTTAATATATCTCATAAATAGTGTATCATATGAATAGTAGATGTGTAGAAATAAATTAAATACATACTCTACTCTATTTACTCTACTTTTTGTTCTATAAGTAATGATTTTGACAATGAGCGTATAATTTAGATTATTTTATATCACTAAAATAGCAAACGGTAAAATCGTATAATAGTTTATTTAACCAAAGAGAATTAACGAAAAACCGCTGTTGGTCCTAAATTACGCAGACCACGTCAACGTAAGAACCGCTCAAAACGTTAAACGCAAAATTGGCGTCATTCCGCAAAATTCACACATTTGTCATTCGTTTCGCATGCGCGACAAATAAATCGAATACACAATGACTGCTAATTTGCTCATAAAGATGTATGCACCGACGAAGTTCATAAATCGGGCCGAGTCACATTCGGTCTACCGCTTACACCCATAAACCTCTGCGGACACTTTTATAGCCCAACCACGTGGTGGAGACGAGATTTTTTCAGCACTTGACTCGACATGTGTAGCTTAGCATTCTCAATACTAATTTATTGTTTGTTAATAGACCCCCCAGTTTAAGATGAATGGATAATAAAATTGCGTTAATTAATAACTCATCACCTGATTCTACAAAAAAAATACTACTTCACGAATAGATGCCAACATAAATAGCCAAAAAAATTTTTCAATCACAAATATGTTTACATATAAGAATAATATTAGTTATTGTGTTTAGCAGTTAATTAACCTTATTAATGTATTAATATCGGTATCACAATTACTTGCCTATTTAATCTCACTTATTGCAGATCACAGAAGCATTACTTCCTTTAAGTAGGTACTAATTTCCTCATGTTCTTCACTTCTACATAACTATGACAACCAAAATCTCTATGCCAACCTGCAATCAATTTTAAAGATAGTAGAACCAAGATCTTTTTTAATTCGGTTGGAGAAATGTGGATACAAGCAAGTCTTACAAGCGAAGTCACCTTCTTAGTCCTCCGAAGTGCAACCATACTACTTATTATAATCTCAGGTTCGTTCTCAGTCCGATTGTGGTTGGATGTAAATGTCCAAGGGCTGCAGTCACCAACTTAAAATCCACTCAACTTAATATGGCCCGTAGGATCTTTTTCGGGTCTTCTAAACTGCAAAAACCTACTATATATGCCTTAAATGAAAGCAAGTAGTTAAATAGAGATAAACATACATAGAACAGAGGATGTTTAGCGGCTCTGTATGGTAAAATATTTCATTTTGATAAATAAAGGTGAATCTATAAACTTAATATATAGGTAGTCATTTACCGACATGTTTACAGATAGGTGTCGTTATTGCATAATTATTATAAGGATTAATTAAAGAAGGTAGAGTCATCGTGATTTGATTTCGGCGGTACCAATTTTTTTTAAACTTAGCAAATTGAAACTACAGACGAGCCACCTTATGGGAAGTTACCGTCGCCTATGGACTTTTGCAACGTCAGAGTAGTCGCTGATGCGTTGTTGGCTTATGCACAATTGCCTTTCTTATAGCAACAAAGTTATTAATGCAATATCTTACTTGAAGAAAGGCATGCTTACTTAGTCTATAAGGGAAGCAATGCATCTGTGATCGTCTTCAAGAAGGATATCTATTTCAATTTGATTATAGTTGACCATATATGGCAGAGAAAATTTACCATCAACTGATCGTGTTTGTTACTTCTATTAAGTACATAAAATGAAAAATAATATAAACATATCTATACATATTGTAATACAATAGTATGTTGTTTGCTTGTTTATCATAATGACTCATATCGCAATTTACTTCTGTTTTTCTTAATGTAAAAACATTGCATAAAACAGAAATTAAATAATTTAGATATAAATCTTGAATCCGTAACACGAAATTCTGTTTGTAAGAACTTAACTTCGTGTTTAGTAAGTAGGTATTCATGTAAATTATTTCTCAAATTTTTATTACGCGGTGTTCTTGATATACTTTGGTGTTTATTTTAACTTTTTCGTGTAATAACAATTGAATTCAATAAATCATATTGCAAAATAAAACCACCAGTTAGGTTAGGTTAGTAAGTTTTATGGATACGTTATTAACATAGGAATCTTAATATTTTCAATTTGCGTGACAATTTTTACAGTATGCGGCCATTAAAGTAGTAATTTAACGTTAATTATGGGTTATTTATTATGACACTTACTAAAGAGTCATAAAATACTTTTGTTTATGAATTAAATTTTAAAGAAATGCGTTAACTGAAATATACAGGTAGGTATCCACCTACGTACGAAATTTATAAAATTAGAGTTAGGAAATGACAAAAGAAATAATGAATTAGAAAAAAATGTAATTATCCAAATAGGTACTTACTTATCTTAGGTTTGAATTTTGGAAATAAAAATGACCTACTATATTTTGTATGAGTTAGTTACAAAGCATTCATCATGTATAACAAGGCGTCGCTTGACCAGCTAATGTGTCTCATTTTATCGCAGGTCCATCAATCAAGCTCCACTCTCAGAGGACAATTGAACCGGACCGCGAACATCTGCAGCACTTAACATGTCCAACTAGACTATTCAGTGCTCGTCTGAACGATGACAACCTTCGAGTAAATTTAACAGGAAACGAGAAAAGAAACTGTTACCGATGAACGACTTAAATTACAACGCAGGAATGAGTTCCTACCAATTCGTCAACTCCCTAGCTAATTGCTATGGGAATCAGGCTCCTGGGCGCACAGGGACGCCAGTTGAGCAATCCGGTCATCCAGGTCTACCGACGCCTGGAGCCGATTACTACAATCCAAATGCAGCAGCTAGCGCATATCCAAACGCTTGCTATTCACCGCCGCAAGTTGGACATCACTATCCTCAGCACCCGTACGCTACACCTGCGGCGGGCGCACACATGCAACCGCAAACAATGATCGATTACACTCAATTACACCCACACCGAGTGGGTAGTACGGCGAGCCACATGCATCAACATTCTAACCCGAGTCCCGGTGCATTATCGCCCAACTTGATGTCCACTCCGCCTAACCAGGCGGCCAGTGCCAGCTGCAAATTTGCCGACTCCACCTCGACAACAGGTGTTGCTTCCCCGCAAGATCTTTCTACATCTTCAGGTCCGGGCAGAACCTCGCCCGGCTTTGGCGTTGGCCAGAATACTGGATCTACGAGCACTAAGCTTGGTCTGACTACACCTATAGCTTCTCCCGTAGAACACAAGGCTAACGTGAACCAGAATATCTCGAGCCCAGCGTCGAGCACTTCGAGCAATGAGAGCAACGACGCAAACAACTCTAGCTCGAGTAACACGAAGAATGCGAAATCTGCAACACAAGCGAATCCACCGCAAATATATCCGTGGATGAAACGGGTGCACCTAGGACAAAGTAAGTAGAATTTATAGTACTAGTTTAATAGGTTTTGCATCGTAACAGCATAATTTTAATAACGGTACTATCAACGTTATGCTCCCCGACTACGGGAGTAATGAATGAACGATAAAAAGTTCGATTCACACTTTTTTACTCGCGCCGTGAAATTATAAACAGATCGGCTTCCTTGTTACAATAACCGTGACCACGCCTCCGATAAAAACCAACATTTTGATCTAAAACAAAACTACACTAAATCAATTGGACGCCGAGGTGGAGACAAAATAAATTATATATCTGTTTATAAAGCATTAGCACGCATTAATGTAGGATCGATATGGCTGGCTGATGGATGACGTCCATAATAAGGCATAATGGCTTTGTTGGCGGGCGCTTACAACTTAGTGTCCGAAGACTTTTTCTCCGGTTCTTAATGATGGGGAAAGCGCATCGTCATCGTGACGTGTGATTTAATAGATCATGACCTTCTGGTGTTCACTGTAAATTAGGTTATGAAGTTAATGCGTTTTAAATTAGGAACTTTTTAGGACCTCCACGCATCCTTTTTTATTCATACTTCTTATTAGTATTATGAACAAAATTTCTACGCGTGTGAAAGATCATAATTGATTTTATTTCTATAATTATTTTTTGTCAGCCACTTGTAAACATATGGATGACAACTCTATCGTATTTTTAGTGTCAAGTAGTAGTTTTACAAAAAATACAAATACATGCGACCCAAATAATAATAAGAGAGGCACATAACATCGGCTGCTGTCACACATCGTAGATGTCCTGAGATAAAGACAGGCGCAGATGTTACGTTCACGGTTCCGGGAATCATTGACTTGTATTGTTTTCAGCTATTAACTATTATAAGTGACCTTGTGGAAGATTTGCTTTGATTATACGACCGGACTTTAAAGAATGCGATGTTTTATAAAATGGAAGAGGTAAATGAGTATGCAGTATGCCTTATATTTAGTTATCAAACTAGTCTATGGATATGTTTCCCAACCAACTCCTAAGTTGACCCCAGATGAGTTGCTTCTTCCAAGGAGTAAGATGGTTGCTTTATATGTAAAATTACAATCGTAACGTAAGAAATGATTAATACTAAAATAGCGGTCGTACCTTTAAAAATATTTAAATAAAGTTAATCTACTTTTAATCATAACCGCTGATGTACAACGATTATGTATATAGTATTTAATATACCTGACAAACATCTTTCTAAAATGCGATACATTCATACGTAACTGCTACATGACAACAATTTAATTTCGATTAGTATTATGAGAATTGGCTTCAAATGTACAAGGAATATTCTACTTTTTATTTGTAGTACTTATTACCGATAGTCTAGACTTCACTTTCACAAACATAAAAGCTTTCGAAGTATATTGATTGAACGTAAGTTACAACAGATCGCAAGCTAGAAGCTTTAAAATATATTTTTTGCATTAGCAATCAATACCTATTTACCTTTATCGTAGCTTCTTATGTATTACAAATGAATACCTCCTAATTTTAACAATTAACCACCTACAGTATGTATTTATGAACATGAGAACGTTATTTTTATTTCATTTTATTTTAAATTATATAATTATTTATTCTTGTTGAAACTATGTATGTATATCATCCAATGCTAGATCTTTATTTGTTTACTATTCATCATGGTTTCGTCTGGCTTCTTAATAAGATAGTTTTTCCATTCTAATGCACGCTATGCCAATGTTCCTGTGGCCAGTTTAAGGCTACCACTCTAGGAAGTTCTTCCTTCATTAAAAACTTTTAAGCGTTAACTTTAGATTCAATGTTAATTTAATAGAATACACTTTATTGCATACCATGAAATAGAACACAAATATTTACGACATTTCACAACTTAGTACACATCTTATATTATTTACAATTTTCGAAAGTTATAAGACCATAATATTTTGTATTTGGATAATTTGGAAATATTAAAAAAATCCAAACATTTTTGCAAAGGTTACCAAATCTGATATTGTTTTCAATTAAATTCTGTCATATTTTTACTTTTTATGGCAAACATTCTATATTTTCGAAATTTGCTTTATGGCCCTGCGAGCTCTCTCGTGTCCCTGTAAAAAAACCCTGCATAAAATCAACAACGGCCATATTTTTAAGCAGGGCGAACTATTATGAAAAAAATTAGCACAACGTTGAAATAAGTGTCGATTTACAAAAAAAGAAATACATCGCAATTGCTAACGAACTACATAATGCTCATGCACTGCAATAACGCAATTTTCAAAATTCAATTTATCTTGTACACCTGTTTTACTGAAGAAAAAGAAACTACTCATATTTTACATCTCTACGAACATTTTAAGTTCGCGTGTTAAATCCACACTTCGTATTGACTGTACTATAAATGTAATCTGGATTTTTTGCACTACGGATGAAAAAGTCTTATTACAAATAAACAGGCAACTTTATATAGACACAAAATATTGTTATAAGCACATTTATCATGATAATATTTCTTATCTTTAGGTCTTTCCGTCCATCACTATTTTATAGTCCACAACTGGACATAGCCTCTCCAAATTGGCATCATGCTGTAGCTTCTGAAACCAACTGAACCAGATTTTATTGTATGTATATTGGTTTTAACTTGCGTCTGCGAAGCATAATCTTAGACGCATTATGTATATTAACCCGTAGTTTGAGAAATATTCCTTAAAAAGATCTTACTTTTCATTATACTTGTTCGTTGCTGCTTTCAAACAGTGTGTTAAAACTTATACCCGTCTTACTCAACGGTAGTCGGTTTTCTCTTCATTCTCAATTCAGTTTGGAAATTCTGGTTATGTCGGTATTTTTAAGTCTACTAGCGATAAATTAAAAAGTAATTTGGGTGTATCGAATACCATACCATCCCATGTACAAAATTTGAAAAGGAAATATTATGTATTTATTAATTAAGGCTCTTTAAGACTACAAAATAGCAAATGAGCACTATGCAACAATTATCATGTTAAGTAATCCTTTTATGGATGATGTTCTAGAAGTGATTTTAGATAAAGTACAGTATAGCTTACGATAGCTAAATTAAACGTTGGTTTCTAATAAAAATGTTTTAACATTGAAACAAAAAATAAGACGTGTTAATGTATTTTTAATTTAACATCGTAAATTATTCATCATGTGTCATTTTGTTATTAATAACTACCCAAGTTGGTAACCTTGTCATACTAGTTGACGATGTAATAATATAGCACGTATATTATTCAAATAAATTAGCAAATATAAATAAAAATCACCAATGTATACACTCCACAGGTTTCAAATATATAGACATATCTTTCATGTTTTATAAGGATGTTTTCCGAGAAATACGCGCTTAAAACTGTTTATATGTAACCTTGTACTATGTATGCCACGGACGTAAGTTGAGCACTTACTTTGGAACTTAAAAGTTCCACGAAAGCAATACATGTTTTATTTTAAACGAATGTCATCGTGTAATTTATACATTTAACTATGTACCAGATACTTACGATTACCGATTTTTGATTGTCGATATTTCGAACCAGTTACATGGCTCGTAGTCACATCTAAACTAAAACTCGATAATCGTGGGTACCCATTACATAGTAGAATATAATTCATGTTGATAGATAGATATAGGCACCGAGTCACATACATTTGGAACGAGTGTCTTAGTCCTCATAAGTAGTAACGCAAATATAAAAGAAGATAGGTGAAACTCTTGTTATATCGAGAATCAATTACAGATGTCAATGGGCGGCAGTGACCGCTTACAATCAGATGGACAGCAACGCGAGCTATGCCCATATTATAAAAATTACATTTACACGTCTATTGCGAGTCAAACTGAAGAATTACACTTTTACTACCTATTAATTACACATTTTATATATTTACTGAATATTTCATTAAACCATAAATATAATATATACAATTAAAAGCCGGTTATTGTGAGTCCCCGTTACATAGTAAAAATTATAAATTTACGATAATATTAGTTAAAAATTAGAAATTTAATATAGTTATTCATTATCATCCCTTTACTGGTCCACTATTGGGCGCAGGACTGCTTTCAGAAAGAAAAGGGTTGAATAAATCATCCTCAGCGACTTATTTCATTTACCTTAATAGAATTAAACAATTTATTTATTGCGCTCTGTATACATTAAAAGTAACTTAAACTAATTAGCACTTAAAAGTTATTAAATTTAAACAATATAAAGAGTAATATTAGTAATAGAAAGACAAGAAAGTATGCAAATTTCTTGTGAAAGGGAATAAAACTTCGTAACCTCACATGATTCAGAGCAATAACTTAGAGACTAGCATTCGTGTAACTTGACATCTTGTGTTCAATACTCCATTAATATACTTCTTTTTTATGTGAGAAGTGTAGCAAACGAGCATGCAAACCACCTGATGTTAAGTAGTCGCAGCCCAAAGACATTCACGAACAACCACAAACACGTTCGAAATCCCATCTGACCTCGAAAGTAGATATGTTACTACTCCTAAGGACAAGATGGTCGCCTCGATTCAAAGTTTACCTTACTACACTACACTAGAGTTAATCTGCGGCGTCACCCGCGACTTATAACTTTATAGTTGTAACCTAGAGCTTTTTTGTCTCGGGGGAAAAGCCTTTGAAAGGTACCCATGTCGTGGCAGCGACTTCAGGTTGCTTGAGATTCCCACCCACTAAAAAACCTCCCGGTGGCTTTTTTCTGTGCATGGGGACAATACAAAAATCTCTGGACCAACGCAACTAGTATTCGTGAGCACTTTGCTCCCATCGGACACATCTCTGGGATGCGAACCCGGCTACGGGCACAGTCTGTGCCTACGTTTTATCCTAGATGTTACTTGAACTCTATAGGAATTTATAATTTAACAAATATTCCTTAGAAAGGCTTTGAACTATAAATATTAGATGCCATTGCTCATTTCTACCATAACATAACTTGATAATACATAGCCTATAACGAAAACAGAGGTCATTCATTCTGTATAGAAAATTTAATTTAGAGTAAATTTGTAGTTTTCGCGTGACCCAAATACTAACATTTAAGCAATCATGGTGATAAAAACTTTACGATTCGATGGAGAAGATACCACCGCCACACCTATTTCTAACCTGAAGCCTACTTGCGTTTATAACAAAATACTATATTTATTATTTTATTTTAGTTATTTGAAAATGTATTTCTCAACTATAGTGTACACGTGGCCAGTTCGTATTCTAGTTTGACAACGAAGCAAAGTATTATTTCTGGTTTTATCATTAAACATTTAATTTTAGCCCTGTACAGAAGCGACGCACGCATGATTTCATGTAAGACTCGTGTTCTATAAATTGATTACACATATCTCGATATCTGGTAGTTTGCATGCTTGTTTGCTACTTGATATGCCAAACAAAGAACGGGGTTGGTACTAGAAACATACGAGAAATATAATAAGGGGTTCAACATTTTCTAATAGATATTCCACATAAACGAGATGAAATCTTAAGTACCGGTAGATTAAACGATATTGCTCCAAGAACCGCTAACGAGTATAAACTTACATATAATACGTTCTAGGTAAGCGTATCTTAATAATCTTGAGCGCTAGCTCGATTGTAAGCTAGAATGGATTTTAGATATGTATTTCTAAGCTTAGTAATAGAGGTAGATTGCCTGATATCTACTAGGCACTTGGTACTAGGGTAGTAAGGAACGAAATGACGTATTTTCAATGAAGTAAGGTACTAGATTATCAATTCAGTTGTATTTTTAATTTTTGTTTTTATTTAAAACTTTCGAAATATTAATTAAAATATTAGGCTAAAGACTAATATTAAAAGGATGAATTACTACTTATAATATTTTAGTCTGTATAATGTTAGCGTTAGCCTTTAATCTTTAGCCTTAGCTATAAATATTAAGCCTGACAAAATAGGATATGAAATATAGTGTTGAAGTTAGGTTTAAATTATAGTTGAGTATATTATTTGTTTGAGAATTCTACCTAATCGAGGGGAATTGTCAAATGATACAAAATTTCTTAGCAAGAAATTTAATTATGCCTGACTCTTACTACGTTCTTGCGTACTACACTACTACTATTACACACTTACTTACTTACTACTACTACACAGTGCATTTTGGCTCTAAGATCTTCAGAGGAACGCATCAGCGCTCCGAACACTTGCTAAAGAGTTTACTGTACTACATAATCTGTCTAGAAACTATAAGTCATTTACATCTGCAACTTCTCCAAACCAAAACTCCCTGATGGTAGTTTATTGACGCTCAAAAATAGTTTGATAAAGAATTTAATTAGATTTATTTCTTTACATCAAGTTCTAAAACATAAATTAAGCTGCTATTTTTTGCACCTGATGTTAAGTAGCTGCAGCCCGTAGATATCCACGTACTACCACAAACACGACTGAAATCCCATCTGACGTCGAACGTAGACACGTTGCTACTTCTGAGGACCAAGATGGTCTCGTCTCGCTTCAAAGTGTAGCTTGCAGCCACAACTGTCCAACTGAAACACAAGTAATGCTTTACGGGGAATTGTGAGGGCAGCGGTGGTACCTCCCCGGTCGAACTATAGTACTACCACCTATTGCGAACTAACATTTGTACAAAATGGATTCCTGTTATTCTACATTGAACTTAATAACAATTCTTATTGAAGTCAACGAATGCACTTCGTTACATCGGATAACGTCATTCCTAAAAGGGTTGCTGGTGAAATTATATATGTACAAAATAACGGCGACTACCAGTATTGGAACTACTTGTTCTGACATGCACTCATATCTCATTGACTGCTCTGACTACTTCTGACTAATAGTCCCATTGTCTTTGTATGCCACGATGAGTTGTATTAATTGAATTGCGTAATGGCTCAGTCATTGCAGATCAACTGAAAGTCGTTTGAATAAAGATGGTTAATTTCTATTGGTCTTAAGTAACAGGCTCAATTGTTTCAAAAATTCGTCAAGATTTTAAACTTGAATGAATTATATTGGATTAAATAAATATAGGAAATAGGATATTTTGTAAAAAACAAAAAATATATATATAAAATAACAAAGTTTCAATCAAATATAACGAGACTGAGGTTTTAAATTTAAAATTAAAGTCAAACAGCGTTGAGTAGAGTGAGTAGTCTTAATTAATTAATATTTAGGTATTAATACTTAATAGAAGTAGTTATAAAATACGACTAACTTTACTCTACTTAGATGAGATATCTAGAAATAATTTAAGTAGATACCTATTCAATTCATTCAAATGAGTGTTGTTAGACATAATACTTACAGTATCACTGACATATCTACTAAGTTTAGATATATTTTATCAAGGATAGAATTTTACTAATTTATTACCTAGAACTCATTTTTCAGTAGGTAGGTATATAAACCAGTAGCATCGTGACAAGAACCTTAAGGCGTGGTTAAGTCGGCCACACGCCAAGTGTCGCAGTAAACAAATTACGATATCCTAATCTCATATTTATTGCCACGCAATAGGGTACATTATAGCGTGAGCCGTTGCACTGCTTGAAGTGATAAGTCAACAAGCCTATAATTCAAATTCAATAATACTTCTACATAGTCTATTGTTTTATCTAACTGCGTGGATACTTAGATTATTAGTACTTACAAAGTTTGCTTTTATTATAGGTAACTATTGACGTCCTTACAAACTATTTTTAGTTTTGATTTTTGAGACATGTTTCTCAATTACTTGCGAGTAAGACGACCATGTTAGTCCTTAAAAGTAGCTACACTTATGAGCCTGATAGGTCATAATTTATTTGAGGTGGTATGTGGATGTCCATGGGTTGCAGCGGCTTCTCAGCACCAAGCTGCCTGCACGATCGTTTACTACTCTACCAACACAAGAAAATTAGCAAAATGTGGTAACCCTAAGCTCGCGTCGAAGAGAATCGTTCGTTAATTTAAATGAAATTTAACCTTACCTGTTCTTAAGTACGACGGGCGATTAGTAAATAAATAACAAATTAAATTCCAGTAAAGATTAGCTGCGAGTGAGCGTTCGTTCATAAATAAATCAAGCAGTTCGGTCGCTCGACGGTAAATTATGACTCAAATAATATTATGGTAAAGGTACGCTCCGTGCTGCCTCGAGTTCAGTACTCGCTTATTGAGGCATTTTATAATGCAGCGAACGTTAGTGTTTCGATTTTAATCGATGCAAATTGTATTGGGACCATTGCGAAAACCGTATCGAGTTGCGAAATTTACTGCATTAGTAGATGGTAGATTTGAATTTAAGTCCCATAATACCGAAAATCTTAACGGAAATGCTATGAACTTAGATCGTAATTTTGATATTTTGTTTAATTAAATTGGCATTTGAAATCGCTAACAATAAAAAAATGAACGTACCTAGTCGATATATTTATGCACATTCGTTGACAAAAATCTTTATACTGGCTTTCGAAAATCATTTAGGAAATTTATTGCTATATCCTTAAAGGGGGAAAATATCCTTAAAGTGGGAGAAAAAACAATGAGAGATGCCATGTCCAGCGACGGACGTCGAAAGGCTGTGATGATGATCATTAAAGGCTGTTTGTATAAGAAATAAATTAAACTGACATCAGTTGTTTTTGATAGACAGACGTTATTATATTTATTTATAATCAAGCACCATAATAATCGGTATGAATAATAGATTCCGTGTCTACCATAGATAGATATAATTGCCTACCGCGCCTTCCAAAACAATTCTAAAGTTTTTCATATAATAGCATTCTATTCATAGACTTTTTCATGTAGCTGTGTGTGCTAGTTGGTTTCAATGTCATATGTAGGTTTTATTCCACTCCACGGTTGTTTCTCACGTCGATACAACTTGGAACGTAATCAATTTATATCTTTGCAAGAAGCAACGTGTATTTCACTCAAAAAAAATTGCTTCAAGTATACTTCTAAAAACATTTTGTAAGTGAAAATAAGTGACATCTTTGTAATATATTCGATACAATGAACATGAATTCGTCTGTTTCATAGTATATTTAGTAGTATCGCTTGAACCAGCGGTGACTATAATCATCCTATTTATGGAGAGTTCCGGTTTCGATTCCCGGCCAGGCAGCATTATAAATATGAATTTAGATTTCTGTTCTGTATCTGAGTACTTCTGTATTCGTCTCTGTCTATAGCACCCACGAAACAAGGCATCTTATCAGCCTAATATGTAAGTGTAAAGAGCGTTTTATTTTAATACTTATTTAAAGAACTAGTAAGCCCAGGCATGTCATTAAAATATTTCTTATCCCCATGTCTCGTTTTACCGATAAATGCATGTATAGTTTTTTATGTGTACATAAAATCTATATACTCCATTCAAATGACTCTTTGATTTTGTTTCATTTTGAAGTTATTTCAAAATCTGGAATCTTATCTGTAAAGATGCCTTCAGATTTTGTATCTGAAGTAGGTATTTAAATGCTTAAACGGATAGAATGGGCCCGAGATGAACTCGAAGATAAAATCTCAAGACGTTTATCGCAGGAATTCTAGACCGCGGTCCGCCCGATGACCGCTCGACCACTCATGCCGTTTAAATATGCATAAAGGGTTTAAAAAATAAACCAGAGCTGACTGGTTAGCAAAATAAGTAAATAAACCTTTGCAAGGGGATTAGTGGCGGCGGGACGCGGTTGGTCGGAGTACTGCAATGGCGGCGATGACGCTGCATATTCTCCTTGCAAAACTGATCATACCTATAACTTTAAATGCTTAGCTATAGCTATGGCTGCTATAGCTATCCTTTTCGGTGCATTGTGTTACATATTGGTTAACGACTCTCATTGCGCGCCAATCTACCACGCAGAGTTCTAGATTCGATTCCCGATCAGGTGTAAATGTATATACCTAATGAATTAGGAATTCTGTTTTGCGTCTGGGTGTTTGTGTATTTGTCTGTGTATATGCTAATGACACATACAATCTTTGCTTTATTGTGAAGCTATGAGTGTAGAAATAATCGTTTATGCATTATTATTTATTACTTGCCTGAAATTCAGTGGCGTGTAGTTTACCAATGCGCATTTGAGCTTGCCCTAACCTTACTCATTTGGAAGGATACTTGGGCCCAGCAGGCATAGCAAGGAATTTATTATAATTAGTTAAATACGTATTGCGAATATTGTGTAGCAAACTTATCAGTAGAACCAAATACAATGATTATAGTCTTTTTGCATGCAAACTACCTGATGTTAAGTAGTCGCAGCCCATTGACATCCACGCACAACCACAAATACGATTGAAATCCTATCTGAATTCGAACGTAGATACGTTGCTACTTCTGAGGACTAAAATGGCCTCCAACCGAAAAACAAGTAATGCTTTACGGCGGATTATGAAGGTGATGATGGTACCTTTAAAAGTTTTAAATACCTTAGACATTTGTTTCATTATAAGCTTGTGGTATTGCGAAACAAATGTTTAAAATACTTCTGACCTAAATTGTAGGAGCGTAGGTGTGAAGTCTCGGTATGCAATTTTTGCACAGTTACGACATTTTGATATTAATGATAAACGTAGTATTCTGACAGCCTACACGTTGCAAATATTATATTGCAAATTGTACAAATAGGAACATGAAAATTGAAACCATAAAATTGCCTTTTTTGTTTTACCACCCTTAGGCATGCTAATTTATTTGAAATTTGTATTTTTTAAACTCATAAATCCTTTAGTTATTTATGACAGTAATCTGGTCTGAGTTGAAAGGGTTAAGGAAATCAGATTTATTTTATTGAAGCATTCTATCTTAATCCTCTAATTGATGTAACTTGAAGTAGCAAACAAGCTTGCAGTCCACCTCATGGTAACTCAATGCAGAACGGGAATAACTTACTTGTTTGTCAAAAGAACACAGGCACTATAGATATAAAAAACGTGCTGCCAAATAAAAACCAGCAGTATTCAAGTAAAGAAAAAACCTAACGGCATTGTTGCTCTTGAGGATCTGAAAAATACACCTTTCCATCTAAAAATCGCTTCACGATAGAAATAAGTATGGAAATGCTATGAGGTGGGAAGTCCCGGTCGAACCATAACCGTCCTATTACCTGTAAATCGAGCTCTTATAAGTGCTGTGCAGTACTGTCTAGTAGTGATGTGTACATACATACGTACTTTTTGAAGTAGAATATAGACGGATTATAGTACATAATGCCAGATACAAGAACTACTTGAAATCAAGATGTATTGTCAGCGATAACATATAAGGTCTAACAGTACAAGTACCTACGTATTAAATCTTAACTTTACCCACCAATAATTTCTTGGTGTGTGAGTTTTCATGCAAAAACTAATTAATTTGCGAACGTGATTATTTCCTCCGTTCCGATATTTGCCCGTGCCTGACCGTAATTACAGAGATGGGGATACCAATTATTTTATTAATTACTTTTGTAATATTCTACGATGAAACTTTATAATTCTTGTAAGTGATTTAAGATACAAAATAAAAATTTCCTTTCCCTTGGAATTAATATAAATATTTTCATGAAGTAAGTATAATTTGTTGAGCGTACTCTGTCGAAGGAATCTTAAAAGTTTAATTCTACGCGTAGGATATAGGTGCAATAAAATTCCTGATTGGAACACAATTTTACATTAAATGTAATGCCACCTATTACTTAATTTTATATTTAGGTGTCCAAAGCACAATATTTTTGTTATATTATAATGTTTTAAAAAAATATTAACTTAGTAGTAAGCATTAGTATAAAAATACTTTGTTATCAATAAGCGAGATGAACAAAAAACATCGTGGGAATAGTAATATTCGTTAGTTTCTTTGAAGTATATATCTTTTATTTAAGTTTGTACACAGTAAGTGAAAACTAAGTTCGTATCGAGGATGCCTGTGATCCCCGAACTCCCTAAGGATATACCAACTTCAATTATTGATGGCGAGTTCAGCCGATATAAAATATAGCGGTAAACGGCAATTTTTCACTTGCTTTAACATTAAACAAGTGTCTTCATGCTGTTTGGAGGGTATTTCACTTATATAACAGTTACGAAATAATATTTAAAAAAAATGCAATATGCATATCTATTATCATCACTATATCTATATTATTCCATAATAAAATACGTCCATAACATATAGTTATATCGACACCAAATCTATATATGTTATCTATATAATCATTAATAGTAAAATAAGAATTAAGTGACTTTACCTATGTATTAAAATCAATATCATAAAAAATGCGTATCTAAATTAAGTTTCTTC
>DWON01003229.1:0-18463 GCA_018251015.1 Phocides pigmalion okeechobee
CCACCTGATGTTAAGTGGTCACTGCAGCCCATGGACAACTACGTCCAATCTCAAATAGAACAGAAGTTCTATTTAAGTATGGACGCGGATACGTTCCTACTCTTGAGGACTAAGATACTCGCCTCCAATAATGTGTATCCGGCAACCACACCTCCCTAACCGAAACACAATACACGAAGAACATGTTGCTTTGCGGCGGGTTATGAGGGTGGCGGTGGTGCCGCCCCGGGCGAGCTCTAACGGCTCTACCACCTTTTAAGTAATACACATGTGCTAGTGATAGATTAATCTATCTACCTTACGTCTAGTTAAAGTCCAACGTCTACAAAGCGTTAATCCTGAGTACTAATTATATAACGTAATGTATAAATCCCGTGATAATATTAGTTTAAAATCGTATATCTTTTTATGTCACAGATGTCATATGTCATTTGACAGGTACAGCTGTAGTTGGATCGGGGTGAAGCCATCGATGTCCGTGTAATCTGCTGGAAAGAAACATTTTGTTTTGATTGACAAAGTGCGATTGTCGATTACACTTACAAGCCAAACGTCTAAGTTCACAGGAGTAGAAACGCATTTCTGTACAACCTCAAATACGATATCCGTCGTGCTTGAAGTATTTAGCGGACGTCTATGGGCTACAGCAACTACTTAACGTCAGGTGAACTGCATGCTCCTCCTTCTACTTACTTGCTGAGGTATTTCCCATGGGAATCTTGAAAAAGGTGCAAAGACCTTTCCTTTAAAGCCGGCTATACTGGAGACTTCTGGTGTTGCAGGTCGACAGGAGACGATGACTACCTTCCATCAAGTAGCCCGTCTGCGTTTACGTTAAGCTAATAAAAAGCGACTTGTTTTTCCTCTCATATAAGGAAACATAACATATTTGATAATATGTTAGCATAACTTAGTAAAACTTAACTTACTAAAACATAACTTACTCAAACTTTATAAAATGTGAAAATCATGAGTTAGATACTTTACTAAGTTCGTGTCGATCAATTACTTAAGTAGAAGTTAAATCTAGAACACATAATCCACGACCGTTATTTACAAGCCAAAAGTATCGAACGCTCAGTTTTAATAGAATTTATCACACCAGGGTGCGATGGGAGACAACATACTAATCCGGCGTCGGTCATTGCTTATCAAATTATGGACCCTCGTCGCCAGTGACCCGAGAAACGCGGATCGACGTTCGAACCTCCGTCGCCACTTCGAAACACTTTACGACGTTAAGTTTTTAACTGTGTTACGTTGCGGCCAGTGATTGCGTTACGTTCAACGTTTACGTGCTACGTGTTTTTAGGTCTTGGTTTAATTCCGATAATAAAGTTACTCTTCTGCACACTTAGCATTCTGCATTCATAGAAATACCTTCTGATATCATGAGAGTTTTTGACGATTTTTATATGAGTTTCACGAGTTAGTTCGTACAAAAGCTCAGATAAAAACATAAATAGCAAAAGAAGTATCGACTGTTGTTTTGCGTCAACTAAGGTTTTGGTAAGGTTTATAATACATTTTGTCATAAATCTTCCATATACAGACAGCGAATAGTTACAAGTATATTATTTGTATAGATAGATGAGCAGCAAATGGGCATGAAGGTCATCTGATGTTACATAGTCGCTGCAGCCCCTCCACTTACTCCTCCTGAGGGCGTACTCCTCCTTACTTTATGGCGATGTTGCCCCGATCAAGTTATAGTTGTATCATCTGTTGAAAACACTTTGTCGTATTTGTATTTTGTCTATATTGATGGTGTTAATTATAATGAATAAAGAATAGAGTCCTCCTCAAACTAGATTAACGTTATCCTTTGTATCAAGGGTAGGAAATCCTAGTCTAAAATACTTAACGTTTGATGCATTAACATTATTAAACGAATACCATAATTATGCTCGCGGCGGTTTTCTAAAAATAACATTCCCACCGAGGTGACCAAAGTTCAAGAGCTATAAACATTTACACCGCAAAAGACCAACAGAATAATTTACATGTGCAAGTACCCTTGAGCATAATAACGTTGCGCCACGCTTTCATTTCAACTGTTATTCAAAATGACTTTTAAAAAACGCGCGAACATAATGAAGCAGAAGAAAATAACAGTTCTCATAACAATTATTTTGCCGCACATTTAGTTCTGCTACAATTCAAACAGGGTTTTCGCTTGCGTGCCAACGTAATTATGAAACTCTGGCTTTACTCGGCTTCTCTGCGAGGAATGCGTTTTTTGCTCCCAACTCTCGATGAACATAAATAAAGCTGTTAGCTTGGATGCCCTCCTAGTATCATCTGCTATCTGTTTGTATAAATTAAATTCAAGTGTATGTTTGTGATTCCAAAATTACTTGTCTTTTTAATTTTATTGGCAAAATAGGAGTAGCGAAAAATTAAAACCGTTTTTTTTCTTTCTTAACAGAAAAAAGTTTTGTACTCGAGAAAATTTTGTACTCGGCTTTATAAAGACGGAACTGCGATGCAAAAAAATATAGAGTCATATTACTTACATAGTCATATTATTTTAAATTATGTGTATTTTGTAGTTTTATTCACCGCTTCTCCTCCAAAATGAAACACTCTACAAGTCTGTGGTAGTTTATTGACGTTTAAAAAAGTTCTGTTAAAAATTTACTTTGAATAAAAATTATTTTGCATTTGATTTCCCGACAATGATTATCAAGGATTTCTGCACAAAATAGAGATTGTTAGACCATTAATAGAGTCTGCTTTTGATTTCTCGTTTCCTCTTCAACTTACTCATATATCCTCATTTCTAATCTTATTCCTTCAATATTGTGAAGAGTGCTGGCATTTCTCATACAAACATACTGAATAGAGTTCGATCTTGTATAATAACGTTATTGCCAGAAAAATACCTGTACTTTTCTCAAATTGTCAATTTTTTAAGATGATAAAACTATAATTAAACCGAGGTGGAACCGTCGTTGCCCTCATAATTTTCTGTAAAACATTACTTCTACATCTCGGTCCTCAGGAGTGGCAATGCATCTGTACACGATATCAGACAGGACCTTAGCCCTATTTGACAAAATCCATTTAACATCAGATGGCCCGAATGCTCTTTTGCTACTTTTTCAGCACAAAAAAGTCTATTGTACTTTTAAGGTCGTGAAACATTTTTAACACGAGTTCGTGATCATTACTGTTTTCGTTACCTCATATTTTTATTATCTCTAAAAAAACATCTTCAAAGATTTTTCTTCAATGTCGGTGTTTGTCACTCTTTTTGGCTTCATCCATTTGCTCACATATTCCCATTTCGAATTTTATCCATGTTAGTAATTCCGTCACATCAACATTTCAAATTAGGCAAATAATATTGTGTCGTTGATGAAGTTAGCGTTTCTAAAAACAGTTTGGGGCGACGTCGATTTTATATAACAACCTCATCGCCACAAGGAACACCTGAAATTGAAATTCCCGCGTCGTCAACGCTCGGTGGTGCTTTGTCGTGTCTCCGAGACCGTGAAACATTTAATTGGAGACAGCTACCGACGAGAAACGCCGCGTTTGTGCCATTCGCAATATTGCTCGGCACTTTGTTGTTGGGAATGTTCTGGGATACGAATTTACTTGTCCAATTTATATTTCTACGAACGCCATTGATGTATATTTAATTGATGTTGTTGACTTTCCTCGATTGAGATTTGTGAAATAAAATGGCACTAAAACTAAAGGTAGATAATCTACGCCCTTCTGTCTAGCTTACTTCTTGCTCCCTGTTGACTCTTACAAAGTTTTAGTGTATTACTTGAGAGTAAAATGAAAAGGGACCCATGTTTTCTCGACGTAAACGATTTATCCTAAACCTATTTTTATGACTCACTGCACGTACAGGTCTCCATTTGTGGAGACAACTAGGGGAAATCTGGCAGTTACCTCGATAAAGGGTAGAACGACAACTAAAACTGAGAAGTATCACCGCCACCCTCATACCCAAATGGCAACAAATATCACTTAAAATTTAATATTTAGTAAAGATTTTTTGGTATAAATAAGATATTTACCCTTGAACTAACGTCACAAATCACTATCGAAATTCGCATATTAACATTGTCCTGCCGAAGACTGTTCGCTCCCTCGGGAGCACTTGGGCTAGATCACCTCCGACCACTGGGAGAATACTCGACCCATCCCAGGTTAGCCTTTGACTACGATCCTCCTCCAGATGAAGACTTCAATGAAAATACAGTACTGGGGACACTAAATCCCTTGAGAATGGACCTTGCTCCTTGAAGCAGAGATTCTCAGAGCCACAGAAAAATAGGAAGACCATTTTAGTTTCGTTTCGTTCAACTTAAAAAATAACATCAGACATAAATGCAATAATATATAAAAATGTAATAAAGTTGCATCATCTTAAATCTTAAATATTGTCATGAATGCCATACATACAAGCGGCTACAGAATATTTCAATATAAACCATTTTGTACGTCTTGAGCGAAGTTCTATTCAAATATTCTTTGATGTTTGTTAAATTTAACGTAATTGCGAATATACAATTTCGAGGACAACTCTCGCGAGTGAAATAAGAAACCTGAGTTTTCATTTAGTGAAATAAGGTTTACCTCTTAAGGCTCTTGTTACACTACGAACGAGGGCTGCGTAGCATTTTCAGTAACAAGACTCGTAATAAGCAGAAACATTATTATCTAGAGAAACAGAATTGTGAAGAATGTTTCTATTATCTATTAAACAAATAGTAAAACTATAGTTCGACTAGGGAGGTACCAACATCGCCTTTATAAACCCCCGTACAGCGCCTTTTGTGTTTCGGTTGAAGAGGTTATCAACTGCTCCACTTATAAACGAGACGACACACACAGTCCTCAGAAGCGACTTGTCTGACGTTTCGAAGTACGTCAAACATATTTGAACGTGGACGTCCACTGGGAGCAGAAGTCATTTAACATCAGATATCCTGCAAGCTCGTTTGCTACTCTTCCAATATAGAGAAAAGAATAGACTGTTCATAAGACATTTTCTATAAGATATTTGTTTGGTTTATATGAACGAGCTTATCTCTCAAATAATCTTAGAGTATTTTTTTACAATTTGATAGGCAATTTATTTGCAAAAGCTTTAGGCTTTGTTATATCACGATAAGATTTTAAGAAGCGAAGCATAAATATAGATAGCGTTAAATTTTAGTAAAATTAAGTATCGAAAAATTTATAAACGTTTTTGCAGGACCCTGTGAACATTTTTGTGGTAAACAGACCAACTTACACTTTGCGTTGTACGCATACATACATAAACTTTACCTTGTGATAAGATATTTAATATACAATACTCGAAATCTAAAAGTTAATAAAACTTTACGAAAATTAAAAAATCTTCCTTACAAACAAACCCTTAAAATATATACTGAACGTTGAATGATCTACTGAAGCTGATCATCTTTCTAAGAGAACTTATCTAACTTATCTAAGCTCGCGGGTATATGCAATAATAGTTTAGTTGTAGCCGGCAACCGCACCTCTCCAACCAAAACACAAGAGTTGTTTCACGGTGGATTGAGGGTAGTGGTGGAATCTTCTCGATCAAACAGTAATTCTACAATCGCGAGTTACTTCACGATGTTATGAGGACAGCGGTTGAACTTTCTCAATGGAACTGTAATTCTACCACCTACAAATTCTGACATATATTTATGTAAAAACATGTCAACATTTTAAAACAACAAACGATAACAAGGAAAGGCTAACGAAAGAACATAAAATATTATAATAATAGCAGGAATAGTCGAACTATAATCAGCTATGCTAATTTATTTATCAATAATAAATTGTTGACGTTAGCAGCATAATATAATTCACTGCCTACATTTTGTGATATGACCGGTCGGTAAGGTCTTCTTAAGGCTCTATAGATATTTGATTATGGAGAGTTGTTGACCTCTCTTTGAAAGGAAAGTCTTTCGGAATAATTGTTTTACGAAAAAGCTTATTAGATTAGTCGAGGACGCATTATTATGTTGGATCTCATTATGCTCAGTCTGAACTGTTTGCCGTAATAGGTTTTCTGATTTATATTTTTTGATAAACGAAAGAAATGTCTCTTTTTTGTATCATTCGTAATGAATGGATCCTTGAATTTGGATTTTTCCCGCTTTTGATTATACTCTATTACAATATAATCTCGAAGGAAGCAACAATAACAATATTTTCTAGGCATAGCATTTACAATACCTTTTTTTCCTACGATTTCATTTGGTCAGAAGTAAATATTATGAAATTTCATACAATTACCCCATAGGGGATAAAATAGAAGTTGGAAGAAACTTCTATTTTATACCTCATAGGGGATAACATAGACGTTGGAAGAAACTTCTATTTTATACCCTATGGGGTAATTTTAGAGATTCCTTAGTACTTAGTTAAGGTCTACAAAGTATCTCGTCTCGCTTGTAGTGTAGGCGACGACCGCACCTCTGCAACCGAAACACTAGAACTATTTTACGGCGGATTATGAGGAACAGTGGTACGTCCCCTGTTGAGCTATTGTTATATGACCTTGCAAATAATTATATGGAATCAAATTTCTAAAAATACAACATGAAGTTAACGTGAAAACTTTTACGTACAAACGTACGAACTAGAAGTAGGCCCATTTACAAAGGACGGGTCCAAACAAGGGCCGATGCGGTCACGGGAGCTTTTATTTGAATTCATAAATTCATTTCTGGGCACGACATAAAGGTAAATACAATTAAGTGGCGTTTGCTTCGGACCCCGGGATGAGTGGTTTCGGACCCTCATCTAGAATGTGGTTGATAACGTCTCATTTATTGACATATTTGGGATAAAATTGGATAACATTAAATATTATCCAAATACATATATAAGAAGTGAAGTACAGCTGAAACCACTGAACCTAGAATCCTGAAATTTTGCAAAAAAGTACTGTATATAACGTACGTTAATATCAACGATTCTGGAAAACTCAACTAAAAGAAGAACATTGAACTAAAATTGTAATACCTAACGATATCTCTAATTCTTTTTACGTAAGAAGAGTAGCAGACGAGCATGGAAACCACCTGATCTTAAGTAGTCACAGGTCATAGACATCCACGTACAACCATAAACACGACTGAAATACTATCGGAGCTCGAAAGTAGATACGTTGCTACTTCTGAGGACTAAAATGGGCGCCTCGCTTCAAAGTGTAGCCGGCAACCGCACCTCTCCAACGAAAACACATAATGCTTAACGACGGATTATGAGGGTGGCGATTGTACCTTCCCGGGCAAACTATAGTTCTCCTACCTTGAAAACTTTCCCTCACTGCAATGTAACAAATCAATATTTTACAATATGCACTGCTAATCGCCATATTTATTTTCTTACCCTTATTTAAATGTAGATTGACTTGCCTCCCTACAAAGCCACCCAAATCTCCCCAATCAACCCTTCTCCGTGGCCTCAAAAGCGAAAACAAGTTAGCTAAATAGGTCAAGGGTGTAGCGGAGCAATAATCATAACCAATATTCCGTCGAAGCGCTCATGGCAGAGTGGCGCCGTCGTACAAAAAACTACCTCAAGCTTCAAGCATAGAAAGTATATACCCTTACTTTTGAGAAAAAACAAAAATTTATGTCGGAGTCAGGTGGTTGATAAGTATGGGTATCTTCATCTTCAGACATTATTTGTAGGCAAAATGTGGGTATACGGGCAATTAACAAAGAAATGAAAGTCATTCAACTTCAAATTCACAAATCACCATTTTAAAGAACTATGATAACAACGAGACGCAAGACAGTTCCTAGACGTGTTGTTCGCACAGCGGCTTGCCGTTCATTCACCAACTCCGCCGCGCACAGCACGACCTAGACTCTGTCGTAGCGCCATCTTGCCCCGATAACGCTTGCGGCTCGTTTATCTGTGCAACTCCCGTACTATTGACCTCTCCGAGATTTATATAAATTTAATTGCATTGTACCTGACGTACTACAAACTTCTTAATCAATTTAGTACGTACCGACGACGTTTGACGATTTTTTATATTTGACTAATATTTTGAAGCGGTTGCATTGCTGGTGATCATGCCGAAACTGTTTCGTCTTTACCACGAGTCATGCAACGAGTCTATGTACCAGTATTATTTTCTTTAAATTTAATTAACTTAATAATGTACAAATATAATTTTCTCTTAATTTAATTAAGTATTTTTACGTTAGAAAAATAGCACAGTGTGCAAAGCTTCTGATGTTAAATGGGCTCTGCGACCCCTGGACATCTAAGTGTAACTTCAAACAAAACCAAATCCCTGTCTGATACTGTGCATAGATTTTATTATATTACGAGTACTCACGATTAACGCGTTTTAGTTGTCAATATTTCCTCCACCATTATTGTGAAAACCATCGTGACCGAGTCATGCAACTAGTTCGAAATATCGGCAATTAAAAAACGTTAATCGTGAGTACCCATTTTTAAAATAATTTAAAATCTTTATATCATAGTTTAAAATCTTATACTGCACACATTCGTTGACACTCCTGAGGATTGAGATGATCGCCTTGCAATTATAGAAGCCGCACCTCTCAACCGAAACACAAGTAAAACTCTACAGCAGATTATGAGTGCGGCAATGGTTGAACTGTGGTTCTATCTTGAAAAATTGTGTGTACAAATATAATAAATTCAAAATCAAAATATTTTTATTAAACGTTAATAAAATACTACCGACTCGTAAGGTATTTTGTAAACTTCTTTTCTGATAGATTTGTGATATGTTCTGGTATTTTAATGTAGTAGCCAATAGATTCTCATGAATAACTTGGCTACCTTACATAGTCTACATATATTTAGGGAAAGCCAATTTATCTTTGTTTCTTGTATTAAAATGAATATTTTTTTTTTATAAATCTCTTATTGTGCTGATACGTAACACAACCGTAAAATAATGTTATTATTATGCTTGTTTCAGACCGGCAAACACTTCCACCGCACGTCACTCCTCATCAAGGCATTCAACCACAAGTTCAGATTGGACTTGGAACTTAATACGTGAGTACCCAACTTTTTGTCGAAAGCCCAAAGTTACGTTGAGTTATTCAAAGTTATGCTGCGGCTCCATCCGTTATCGTTGACAGTCGGTAATCCACGCGAGGTACCAAAAACTTTGAGAATCGAGTTCAGTAAACCTTTACCCAATTAAGTCTACAGCTTACGGGCTTGTCTCGATTCCGTAAGAGCCTCGTTTTGTTCACTGACTTTTTTATGAAAATTATGTAGAATATGTTTTTAACCTAATAGCATGATGGATTTATTACATTTTAATTTAACCGTGAACACGGTCCGTGCAAGCAATACATCCGAATCTATGCGACCTATCCAAGAAATTGGTTCGAAATATGAGCAAATATTGTAGATTAATGCTATTTATGCATAAAACCTTTTAGAATGTCATTGCAAAGTCATTCGACATAATAATTTTCAAAATCGACAATATTATTAAACCTGAAAACTTTTAAGGGATTTCCGTGTCTGTCGACGTCTCATTACATACATTTAAACACAGTATTTGTCCCGTGGGATCCGAGAGACAAACTATTTTTCAACCAATTAGTCCATATCCACATTTCGCCGATGCTACTGGAGACAAGAGGGCTGGTTCATATCGCACAGAGATTTTTGTTTTGAGTTTTTAATTTTGATTAAAATTATTCTTTGAAAAAAGTACTTTTAAAACTATTTTATTTTCATTTTGATATTAGTCGGTGGTCACTAATTTTAAAAGTAGGCGAATTACAGTTCGACCAGGGAGATACAACTGCCGGCTTCATAATCCGCCGTAAAGCATTATTTATATTTCGGTTAGAGAAATGCAGTTGCCGGCTACACTTTGAAGTGAGGCGACCATGTTAGTCCTCAGGAATAGCAACGTAAATACGTTCGAGCTCAGATAGGATTTCAGTCGTGTTTGTGGTTGTACAGTTTTACTTTGAACCCCCAGTGTAGAAGATCGGACTCTTAAGAAAAAATATTGCTTTCAATCGACAGTGCAAAGTGATTGAACTGAATTCTTATACACTTATGTTTTTGAGTCGTATCGGTTTGAGTCGATTACTTGTCCAATAAAAGAAGACTAAAAGTTACTAAAAGTCTATTTTTAGTGGACAAGTAATGGACTAAAAGTCTACTTTTACTGGACGAGACTTTTTGTTCTACTTTTACATAATTTAAATATCACTGCTGGGCACAACTTTACTAATATTATTGACCGTTTAATACAAAGGCGGGTGTCGATTCGACCCACAAATGGGCTGAAACTCGAAAGTAAACAATTTGAGTTGTTCCAAAACTTTTGGGCTGCGTGTAAATGGAATACAGAGGTCTCACAACGATGCTCAGAAGATAAATGGATTCAATGTCTGGCCGTTATATATGCCCGCTAGCTATGCCCGAGACTTCGTCCATGTTTATTACATATAATTATAAATAAAACTGTAAATAATCCTGTAAAAAAATCAATTTTAGTCAACGTATCTACCAAACACAAAATGAAATAGTGTCGAAGAAATTAAATAAATACAATTTTATAACGTTAAACAACCTACGCATACCTGCGAGTGATTATTTAATTTCTGGCTCAATTTACAAAAACAAACTTAACTTATTATGCACCCAAACCTTCCTCAGGAATCACTCTATCTGTTGTTGTAAACTGTGAGTAAATCTGTCCAATACTTTTTGAGTTTATCACGAACAGACAGACAGACGCGATGGGGGACTTTGATAATATTTATAGATAATATGTTTTATAGCGTTCCATAGATAAAGCTTTAAAGGCCTGGTTGATATTATAATACTAATATACGCATTTTATAGCGTAGGGCTAGTAAATTAGCATGCATTTCAACTGATGGTAACTTTTTTTTATGTGAGAAGAGTAGCAAACGAGCATATAAACCACCTGATGTTAAGTAGTCGCAGCCCATAGACATCCACGAACAACCACAAACACAACCGAAGTCCTATCTGAACTAGAACGTAGATACGTTGCTACTGCTGAGGACTAAGATGGTCGCCTTGCTTCAAAGTGTTGCCGGCAACCGCACCTCTCCAACCGAAACACAAGTAATGCTTTACAGTCGAACGAGTCGAGTCGAGGCGAAGATCTCCCATCTTTAAACTCCATCCAATTCCAAGACTTTTCCAAATTACGTGCGTATTACAAATTTTCCTCTGACAAACATCGTGATATCTAATTATTCTGTATTCCGTAGTTTCGGATCCCCAGTATAAAACATAAAAACATAATTTGGTGCGTTTGGGGCCGGCGGAGGCGATAAGGTACAGAATTTACGAGTTACGACTTAACTTTCTGATGGTGATCTTTAATGGTATTGTTTTGGGCCTCATAACAACCGCAACCCGAATAAATTTAACATTTATTGTAGTTTCTTTCTACAAAAGTTCAATGTTATAGTGCAACGTTACGTCTAACCTATGGTTTAACTAACGACGACTGTCAAAAATATGATCTCGACAAGCAGTCGACAATATTGATTCTTTACGGTATACGAAGTAATACTTATCGATAATGTCGAATTTCGATAGCATCGATTCGTTCTGTCGATGGAATACGATTTCGATATATCGATACTGTAGATAATGTCAAATTTCGATACTATTAATGTTGTTGATTATGTTAAAATTCGATAACATCGATAACTACTACCGGTAGTACCAAATTTCTTTATTAACTTCTTACTGTTAATAGTGTCAAACTTTAGGTACAGACAATGGTTTTTTGGCGAAGGGAGATCTCCCTCCAGGCGAGTTGATGTGCCTGGGGAGCGGCCGTGCTCCGGTAGTCTCATTTCGGAGTTTGTATATATGCAAGATATTTTGAAAACTTCTATAGCGTGATTCAGGATCGTGTGGCGCCATCTCTTGTCGAGTTGCGGAAAGTCACCACAGTTTCATATTGCGATAGTTTCTACACTGTCAGTAGTGTAAAATTTTGATAGTATCGACAGGGTTATTCGCATAAAGAGGTAACTAAAATAGTGCCCTTTATTGGAAATTTCAAAACATTTACTTGTATCTACATATACTTTTAAAGGAACAGAATGTTTTATTATATAATATTGGTAAAAATAATAAAAATATATTTTATATCTTAACAATGTGTATGATATCTTTCTATGTGATATAACAATTAAAGTATTTAAATTTAGAAACAGATTTCTTCAATAATTTCAATTGGCTTATAATAAAGTGTTCTATGTAAATGAGGCGAATAAAACAACTTTTATATTTGACTATGTACCAGGTACTCACGATTAACGATTTTTGATTTTGAATGCCGATATTTCGAACCAAAGTCAAGTATTAAAAGTCAAGATAGAAATCAGTGTGTCAGAGGTACTTCCCCGGCCAACCTTGCAAAAGCCTCTTTTCCTCAGAGGTTAATATTGAAAGCTTAGCGAACAATCTTCAATTAATATGATAACAAGATATCAGTTTCAAAGCTGACAATCTTCTCGGAAAAAGATAAAACTTTGCATAATTACGAACGGGCTAAGGAAACTAAGATTATATTCTAATTATTCTCTTAAATACAGTGTCTGTTTTGAAATTGCTCCAGCGTTTTATTAATAACGAACTTAAATATGTTTTAGTTACATATTTCAAACGATTTTTTTATGTGAGCGCAGCAAACGAGCATGCAAACCTCCTGATGTTAAGTAGTTGCAGTCCATAGTCATCCACGCATAACCACAAACACGACTGAAATCCTATAGGAAGTCGAACGTAGATACGTTTCTACTCCTAAGGACTAACATGGTCGCCTGGCTTCAAAGTATAGCCGGCAACCGCACCTCTCCTACCGAAACACAAGTAATGCTTTACGGCGGATTATGAGGGCGGCGGTGGTACCTCCCCGGTCGAACTATAGTTCTCCAACCACTAGTGGTGAATATTTTGTACCCACGTCGGTACTTAGGAAGATTATCCAGTCTTCCTAAGTACCGACGAGTTCTCCAGGTATCCACCTGAGTACTATATATTATGAGTTTTTAAATTCATGTGACAAACGCGCAGCCCATTTGTTCATGCAGATTATAAACGTTCGACAAGTCTCCCATCTTTAAAAATGTATTTATCGAACTCAAGTTAATGACGTGTTGAATGGCTGGGCACTAGAACGCGAATGATTATAGCAATGTACTTATATTTTATTAAGGTACCTATATTATATTAATAAAAAATGTTATTAATACTTTCTTTTATGTAAGTATTTGAAAATGTATTTCTTAACCATAGTGTATAAATGGCCACTCAGTTCATGATGCTACCAGTATATAATCGCTTCAGACGAAGCATTCGTATAATTATAATAGAACATCACTTGAGGTAACTTGATTTAATCATATATTTTGGATACACATTATTAAAGGCGTAGTTAGTTAGCGTATTGGAAAATCAGCATTAAAAAAACGTTAATCGTGAGTACCTGTTATATAGCGAAATGTACTTACCCAACTCTTTAACGACACCTGAAAAGCATCCAGAAAATACTATTTTCCGGACTACGCTGCAAATACAAAAGCGCCAGATTACCCCGTTGTTCATTTCGACACTGCTTTGTACAAAGCCCATCAGATTTCCTAACAGAAAGCGTAAGGAAACACGAAAAAATTAAACAACACAGGTTTTCCGCTCGCCACTTTGATTGGCTCAAAGAGCTGGGTCTGCTCGTACGTGCATCACTTTTAATGACGTCACGGGCTGTGTAAGTGAAAACTTGTGGCGTAAGAGTGTATTTTTAAACGTCAGCGAGGTGACCCAAATATGAATCGCAAGTGAAATTTTATTGAACCAAAGCCGTTAATAATAAGTTTAAGTTGAATGAAGTCGAAAAACAATCTAATTTAAAGTGGATAGTTTTACCAAGTTATACCAAAAGGCTTTACATTTGAAAAATTAGACCCGTTTGACAATTGGTTTCGATTGTCATTGTAATTTCATCATGTGAAAGCAAACGATAACTTTAATTTGAATTAAGTTAAAAGATAAACCAACTTCACGTGGATATTGTTATCAAGTTAAACCAAAAGACTTTACATCTGAGAGATTACACCCACTTGGCAAAAAGTTCTCTGATAATAACAGACACAAACAAAAATATCTTTCTCATGTTTTCTACATTACAGGTGTTAATAATCTCTATCAAATGTATTTTTATTTGTAAATATATATTCATAATTACATTACTTATTTGTAATGTACAACGAACTTGAATACAAAAGTTCATCCCCTATTTGTACACTTAGGGGAAGGGGGGGAATTTTCGAAATCAGTTAATAAATGACGGAGGTAAGCGGTAACAAAGAAAAATTAAAAATACAATTGATAATCTACTTTTTTGAAATAGGTCGAAAAAGTAACCAATTGACTTTAAAAAGCAATTTTGAATTTATTAACATAAAAATAGTTAATAGTATCAGACGTTATTTTGCGGAAATCCATTAGGTTATTGATTATCAACGCTATTAACAATTATTCATCGTCATCATCAACCCTTCACCGTTTCTGTGTTGGCCAAGGGTCTCAAAATTTCAAAGGTGGTAGAGCCGTTAGAGCTCGCCCGGGGTTCTTCATGTATTGTGTTTCGGTTGAGGAGGTGTGATTGCCGGGTACACATTATTGGAGGCGACCATCTTAGTTCTTAAGAGTAGGAACGCATCCGCGTCTATCCTTAGATAGAACTTCTGTTCTATTTGAGGTTGGACGTGGTTGTTCATGGGCTGCAGTGACCAATTAACATCAGGTGACCTGTAGGCCCGTTTCTTACTTTTTCATATTAAAAATAAATAGGCTTACCCCAATGTTTATTATAGGTTATAGATCAAGAGTACAACCGAGAAGGTACTACCGGTGCTCTCATCATCCCCTTCAAAGTTGTTCTTGTGCTTAAGTAACGAGGTGTCATCATCTCGTATAAGCGGAGCGACCATCTCGGTCTTCAGGAGTAGCAACGAATCTAATCATGACGTCAAAAGAACTTTAATCTTCAGTTTGGACGTATGTAGATGTCCATAAGTTGCACAGAACATCTAACATCAGATTCAAAACTTTCGTTTGCTACTCTTAAAAAAGAGACAACAATAAAAACATTTCGCTACCCAGCTCTGATAGATAGTCCTTTTACATACATTTTTAAGAAGTTTAACGTCCTCTTAGACATAAAAGTTTTCTACTTATAATTTACTCGTATTTTACCGTTGAAAGATGTGATAATCTCTTAATATAGCACGTGGCTGAAATATATGAGACAAGGAATAGTTCCTCGTACCTCTGTGTAAATCCTACCGCTATACTCTCATAATTTATCAGTTGTCAGTTACATTGAAACATAACGTAGATAAAGGCTAAGCTTTCCCGACAGTCCCCTACTCAATGTAAAGCGTGTATCTTTAGAATGTCTTCTTACAATGGACAGACAGGCCTGAGGCGATCAGGGACAGTTCTCTAATCTCTAAGACATCTACATATACTAGTCCCTAACGGCGTTGGCGTCATGATGGAGATACGATACGCTATACGATATGATATGATACTATACGATAAATACAACACATATTATACATGATTTATAACGATATGAAGCGATACTATGTATTGCGATACGATACGTTGTTAAATGATATGTTATGATAAGATACGATATGATACGATACGAACATGCAATATATTTTTCACGAGCTTTGAACATTGTTAAGTATTGCAGGAAAGTGCCACTGTACACACCGATTCTCATAAAAGCTATTCTTGAATTTCGGTGTATAACTGTGATTGCTTATTCACTTCCATACGAAGCCATCTTGGACACATCATATTCTATAATTGGATAAAATGAAGTTTTACAGACGATACATGTATATTTATGTAGTAGTACGGTTTTGGTTTGTGTTATGGAGGATGTTTCTCCACGAGATCGAATCAGAAATGAAGAAATCCGTAGACGAACCAAAATCACCGACATAGCCCGAAGGATTAGCAAGTTGAAGTGGCAATGGGCGGGCCATATAGCTCGTAGAACCGATGGCCGATGGGGCAGCAAGGTTCTGGAATGGAGACCACGTACCGGAAAGCGCAGTGTAGGACGACCCCCCACTAGATGGAAGGACGACCTCATAAGGATCGCAGGAGTTCGTTGGACACGGGCCGCACAGGATAGGTCACGCTGGAAATCTATGGGGGAGGCCTACGTCCAGCAGTGGACGCGAAAAGGCTGAGATGATGATGATGACGATTTTGGAATTTATATAGTAAAGCCATCTTGGATATATCACTTTTTTGTATATGAGAAGAGTAGCAAACGAGCATACAAATCAACCGATGTTAAGTAGTCGTAGCCTATAGACATCTACGTACATCCACAAACGCGACTGAAGTCCTATCCGAGCTCGAACGTAGATACGTTGCTCCTCCTGAGGGCTAAAATGGTCGCCTCGCTTCCAAGTGTAACCGGCAACCGCACCTTTCCAACCGAAAGTAGTGCTTTACGGCGGATTATGAGGGCGGACACATTCCAGAATTGGACAAAACTAATGTTTACAGACAAAGAGTGCACATTTATATAGTAGCAAAGGTTTTTTATAAAGAGTTTAAACGGGAACTTCGTCCATAGCCGGTAATAACGACCAAAACGGAAATATCTAAATGCAATTAAAAGTAACGATTAAAAATACACAGGAAGGTGGGACAATTGCGGCAATTATGTAAATTTTCGACCATAAAAAGAGACAGTATCGCGTGTCGCGATTGAAATGTCCGATTTTATCGTCGCGAAAGTGGAAAATTAAATTAATGGACGCATTTACATTTAAGCGGTGGTTAGTGGTTTAAGGTCGTAAAAATCGTTTTATTGAACACTACTTTCAGATTTTTGAAGTGAAAACTTTTTTATCAAATGTTTGAATAAATATTGTTTTTTTTTTTTTGGAGGCAAAAGTTTACGAAATATTTAAGGTTTACAATAGTCCAAATACGGAAGGGACCACTTAGTATCTCTACTATTAATAAAATTGTAACTGATCACTATCTGTACAGATATATTATGACAGAAACTATTATTACCGTTATATCAATGCAATTGAACTCAAAACAATAGTTATTAGAATTTTTGTTCGTTTGTCTCTGCTTTCGTCCAGACTAATCTAAATAAATTGCATGCATATATATGTATATACCATCATATACCGTGGTAGCAGATTGTTGCAAAAGAGTTAAAGCATTATTAACAATGTCCTTAAAACATTGTTATATTATTTATACATCTTTGTTCGATAAAACCTCTTGAATTGAACAGAAGCATTTCTTTTTTTTCCATGATATTCAAACGTTTTTTTAATTTATCAATGTCCTCCATATTTCGAATCGTCTGAAGAAACTTATATACTTAAATATATTAGGAGCCAAACCAATTACACTTCGTTATAGAGACGGTAAGTCCACATTTTACTATATACCGGGTACTCAGCATTAACGTTTATTTTTATTATTTTTCATTGCTTATATTTCGAACCAGTTGCATGGCTCGTGGTCACGGCCAAACTGTGGTGGCGGGGAAACTGTTGACAGGTGCTAATGATAGATTAATCGATAGTCAAAATTTTTGTGAGGAACCGGTTCATAGGAAAATGTATAAATTCCGCAAAAATATTAGTTTAAGATAAGTCCACAGTCGTATAGACTCGATAAATGCTTACTTAATTCTATTTTTGGAGTCTTTGAAATAATTATATTTAACTCAAGAACGTCAAAAGTTTCGATATATTCGTGGTGAATCCAAAACTTGCGTCAATGAGTTTACATTATAAGAACACAAAGAATAAATATTTTGACAATGGAGTTTCGTACTTTATTAAATCGGCCTTTGTGTATATTTGGAAGAAACAAGTCTGTTTTCGCTTTCTTGGTAGAGAGGGACTGGAGAAATGGGGAGGGACCCCACCCAGCCTCTCCTTGTTAAAACAACTTAACTTTATTTACTTGTGACTTTAAACGAATATAATATTATTTTGGAGTTTATAGATTTTATGATGTAACGGGTATTCACGATTAATGATTTTGAAAGTTCAAGCCAGTTCAACCGTGACCACGTTCAAAACGTGATGTTGAAATATCGTCAACCAAAAATAGTTTATCGTAATTACGCATTACATGGTAAAATTTATTAACTCAGTTGCAAATACCGCATATTGATTATTAAATTGGAAGTAGTAAATTAACATGAAGTCCGTTAGTACTACACTCATCGACTCATGGACAACTATAAACAACTCCATAAAGAAGAAAAATTTCGCTTGAAATCGATTAGTTGTTACTCTTAAAGACCAAGGTACCCTCATAAACCGCCGTAAAGCAACATGTTCTTCATGTATTGTGTTTCGGTTGGGGAGATGTG
>DWON01003230.1:0-18459 GCA_018251015.1 Phocides pigmalion okeechobee
TATGAATGAAAATTATTCATGACGAAATAGTTAGTGTTGTCGAGTGCGCTGAACTGCGCTGGCGCGAAAAGAATTTTATTTTAGCATAAGCCGAACAGCTCGCTAACTCAGAAAATAGAATTGAAGTTTCATAATCACAGTCGTTATAATGTTCTTTCATATTTTATTTATGGAGCATAATTTAATACTCACTGAAACGTCATTATTGTGTATTGCATTTATTAAAATCTTGCTGTATTTTGAAAAATATACATATATATCAGGGCTACTTATATTTATAGTATATCAATGCTTCACTAGCTTTATTTTAAATGTAATGCAAACAGGAAACAATAGCTTGACTATGATAATCGACGATTATATGCGTGAAAAACTTTTTATGTACGTTCTATTAAAAATAAAAGAAATGTTTCTTTGTTCATATATATTTATTTTTAAAAATACCATAGAAATACGTAAAAAATATGTGTGTGTATAATTTATTCTGTAATGGTTGATGGAATAATATTGATTTTGGACCTGAACCTGAAACCGGTATACTTTAGGTATATTTATGTTTCGCAATAATAAAAAAAAACATCCTATCATGTAAAATACAATCTAATAAGTTTTTTTTAAGTATGGATTGTACCTATCACATAATGAAGTTAATGCTGAAGTCATATTTATACTACATATAACCCGTTTTACGACATGATAACGAATTAAAATAGCTAAAGAAATTAGTTATAAGGGTAATAATATAATCAGTTACATGTTTTATATTAAGTACTAGATAACAATCACATTAAAATACTGTTTTTATAACTTACATTTGTACAATAACTTTAAATGTTTCAATATTCGTGTGGTATGAACTTTGTTTACTATGATGGTTGGTATCTATATTCACCCAAAGAGTCTTTATAATGATACAAAAAATAAATTTGAATCAGAGTTTTATCATATTTTTTCTATACTTTTGTACTTTTTGTACCACCTACAACACAGGGATTATTGGCTAGGGGCTATGAGTGTTTTTATAGCAAGGATATCGTAGTCGCTATCACTGTTTTATTTATCACATTAGTATCACTCATTCGTTAGTCCTGATGATTTCTCTAATACTTTGCATCACTCCCGTTATAAGAACGAACGTGCCAAATATGACGAGTATGACATCCTTGATAAGGATGTAGTAGTACTTCCCGAGGTCTCTATTCCAATTGAAGATGAGATGCATCAGGCTGGGTGCTATGAGACCCAAGAAGGAGTAAAAGAATGCTCCTTCCAGACCAATAACTTGTTCTAATCGCGGTAATGTTGCCCCAGCCGTGACTGTGAAAACAAATAATAGTTAGGTTTTGCTTGATCGAATATTTAGGCAACATTATGCTATAATATTATTCAGCAATTGAGCTGGTGGATTAGCTCAATTTTAATACGCTAGCGGTCGGCTAATACAGCGGGAGTCTATCTCGATGGAAGGAATATCCCGATCTCCTCAACAATAGGTGAGGGCCATAACCATAATTATATATCTGACTCAGAAGGAGAATTCACTTCGAGGCCCATATTTCCCGTCCAAAGAATTTTATAAAGATAGATTATTCATAAAGAAAAAATTAAAAGAAACTAGGCTCATTTAGATCACTTTTTAAATAACGTATTAAGTTTACCTGTAATTATTGCAAATACAGCTCTCATGATAGCCTGGCCTAAATTGTGATATTTCTGAGACACATGTTGCTTCATATTACGCCAAACTATTTCCATCGGCACGTAAAACTGGAGCGTGTAAGTGAAGAAAATTGCAAACACTATGAATATTTTCGCCATCAGTGCGGGTCTGAAAAAAAAACCGGTATAAGTAACGAGGTAATAATTTTATAATTAGGTACAATCTAGTATTGTGACTGGACGACTCAGTAAATTACGAGTAAGATAAAACTTTGCGCTGAAGCTTGATTTTCCGTTATAATCTAAAAATATAAATACAAATACGTAATTCGTATTTTGTGTGCTTTATGTCTTTTAGAGTGTATATACCAATAGAAATAATAGAATGAAAATGTGTTGTAGGCGTACTTACATCTCTTCAGTTGGCAAGTTCAATGTGATGCTTCCTAGAGCGTCATCTCCATATCGTATATATCCTAAGAAACCCATAATCATGTATAGAAGAATGACGATCGCCATCGTAACGTTCAACACTCCAGGACAGCCCAAAAAATGCTGTGGTTTAGCCATTGTGTTCTCCACTGGTAATACTACGCCAATGCCTTCCATCGCAAATATGACGGTACTGAAATTATTAATTGAATCATCATAAAAAATAAAATATCAATTCTTACTAATTTAAATAAAAACAGTTAATAATGTATTTTTAATAATATAAGCCTTTTCTAAGTAACATTGTATTTGTGACATTATTTTTGTTCTTCAGTGGGTAGGTAGTACATAGGTAGATATCAGTCTACTGAGCTGAGGAGCCGTCCTCGAGGTCAGAGACTAGCTATCGGAGCTCCGCGGCCTTCTCGTTATATAGTCGATTGTCTTGAGCCGTGTTACCTCTGAGATGTGTTTGTGCGCTAAATCGCTTCTGATAACTTACCCAATAAATAAAGGTAATCTGGTTACGTCTATTGCTATCGGCCTCGAATCTAAATCCGGAAACTCCTGACATATGTAATATAAACATATCAGGAATATAAGAACGAGCAAAATGTTGGCAAATCCGGAAAATGGTGCGAGGTACTTCAAGTTCTTGATTTGAGTAAAAATTAGGATAGGTACCAAGAATATTAAGAAAAACATGTTTTGACTAATCCCGTGATCTTTGTAGTAGTGGTCTACGATCTGAAACAATATTCATAATTATTTTAGACACCATTCAATATTTTTAACAGAGTTCCTATAAAAGAGGAGGTTCTCGACACGGTTTATTATTCATTATGTTTGTCATATCACAGTACTCCTTCCTTTATAAACCGATTTGTTTTTTCTTTAATATTTTTATTTAGTAAGGTATACCCTTGGTTATATTTAATTGAAGAAAAAGTACTATGAAAGTTTAATTTGGAGGTAAGTTTAAATTATGATTTAGTAATTTACCTAATAGGAATATTAAAAGCAATTGCGTCCCTAACGGTTGTAAATCAAGGGACACAATTTGTATACAAATACACAAATTGTAATTTGTATAGTGTGATACCAATTTATAGAATTATGACTGAGGTTTACAACACCAGTTGTTGTTTGAACTCTGTGTACACTCTTAATGGTCTCTTTTTATCTGTCTTTAAGGTATTGACTTCGGGTAGTGGTCGGTTATAGATTCTCAAGGTCGGCGACGTCTATTTGATATCAGGTTGTATGGTAGTTTGCTACTTCTAAGTAAGATGGGTGAAAACTGCATTCCATCTGATCACCACCAAAAACTGCGAAGCACGGGTCTACACTCAGAATTATAAGTATAAATAATAACTCCATAGTCCACATTGGGCAAGTACGGATTGGGAAATTTCATACATTTTGACAAGTTTATGGAGCTCTTTCAGGCATGCAGTTTTCTTAAGTTTTCCTTTGCTGTTAAAATAAGTGAAAAAGCTGCCCTTAGCTTAGTGCATAACTTTTCCTAGGATTAGGCATTTGTCCAGTTGAATTTCTCTCGGTTATAATTTTTTGGGCATTGTCAGTCGATTTTTCGATCAACTGGGTAAATGAGTTTTAACTGGGAGTTCTATTAATCATTTATTGCCACTCAAATGGCTATTGCTGCTTTTTACTAATAGCCAAATTATTAAAAATACCTGTTCCACTGATTCTACAAGTAGGATGACATATACCGCACAGGCACCAAGTATAGTGAAAGCCATCGCCCAGTCCATGAATATCCTGAAACACGTGTACATACATTTTAATGTGTGAAAATTTTTCTGTACATGACATTCGACGTATAGCCATCGGGAATCGAATATAAACTTTCCTAACATTGCTAATATACGATGAACGCGTCATATGAAAAATAGTTAATTTCCTGAGAATTTCATGCAGTGACACTTTTGTCTAATTGCGATTCTAAATGTCAAATTTTAAAGCACACTTGAATAAGTCTGTTTTGACAGGTATCAGAAGGTTCTAGATATGAGTCTTTCAGGTGGAAAAAATATTTTGTATTTCTTACTCTAAGTGCATGCGAGATAATATTTGTAATTTGTATTTTAATTAAAGCGAAGAATGTATTTAGTACAGCTCGGATTCCCATTAAGTACGGTGGTTTTATGAGATTCATGAATTTTATTGCAATCTTAAAAGAAAGTAATATAGCCCAATGCAATGTAATGCTTTAATACTCAACGATACGGTCGTAGAATTGTAAGAATTTTTGTTACGTGATTTATTTGGTTTTTTACGATAAATTTTCACGCATGCTGTTAGTTCTAGTTTTTGGTTGGACTATCAAACAGAAAACAAATTCCCTGGTTAATCGTATATCCTTTTATACTATACGTTAACATTTTGGTTGTTTTATTGACAAATTCTTTTGTCTTGAAAACAAACTGTGTGCCACCACTCCTATGAATCTTAGAATGTACATTCTGTAAGTATTAGCCGTAGAACAATACTTCAATATTTCATTGCTACTCTCATAAAGTGATTGTTATGATTCAATTGGACAGTTGGGATAATGTCTACAACTGAAACGATTCTAAGTTCTCAGAATCGCAACGAAACTACGTACGACTGAAGTTGTTCATAGGACCGATATTATTTCGGGTTGGATGGATACATGGACTGAAGCAACCACTTAACATCATGTAACTTGCGTATTCGTATAAGTTGAAGTAGCTTGCATGCTAACATAATGTTTGCAAATACGTCGTACACTACATAGAGTACATTTGCAAGTAAAATTGTATATTCATGGTGCTGGTATGCTACTATGAGACATACTGACATGTGTTCTTGGCTTTAGGTATAAAGAAGGTGTAAAATAAATAACATTCAATGTCTAAACACAACTTAGGAAAACCTTTATGTAAGTTTTTTTTTTGTTTTAGGCTATTTCGACGATTGAATTTTCCTGCACTGTACTTATTTTTAACTGCATTATAAATTTATTAATAACAAACAGTTTTTCACCCTCCAAGCTTCGTGAAATATTTCTAAATTCAATAATTTCGGATCCGACGGTATTATATCGACGTAATGTTTACAGAGAAATGTTGGAAACATTGGTACCGCGTTTTATATATTACTAAGTGAGAAAATATAAAATCTTAAAATTTACATGTTGTACATTATAACGGTCTGTAGTGAAGCGGAAAATCATAGCATTGTATGTACGTACATAGATTTTATAGGAAAGTAGGTAATTAGCGTCTGTCAGTAGTTGGCACACTGCAGAATAATAAACGTCGCATAACATATTCTGGTGTACTATCATAAAATAGAACAAGAATCTTTGTATTATAAATAAAAAATACATCATTAAGCACTTTTGAGTTTCAATTACGCGAGGCGTTTATTTTAGTCCTCAGGAGTACCAACACATCTACGTACGGTCCCAGATTGGAGTTCGTTAGTGTTTGAGGTTGGACGCGGATGTCCGTAGTTGCAGTGATTGCAGCCGCCTTTGACTGCGGCGCTTATGTATTATATCGGGTCAGCATTGCGGGAGGCGGCACTAAACTGGAGCTTATTTCCCTAGAGTAAAGATGCGCCAACAATTCACTGAAATATTGTATTTTTAGCATTTGTGTATCATGTACTAACACACACATATAGTGTCCGTCTTGTATCGCCGATGGAAACAGCACTTTTGGTGCCCAAGAAGAACTAATTTTATATTATCATTATAATGCGTATAACTAATAAAACGAACTATTTAACTTTTGTGGTTAACTTATGACTGTCTTCCTCCTGGACAAGTGCCGAGCAAACGTATTATTCGGGTCGTCTTCAGTTACTTAAATATTTTAGTAAATCTAAAAATAATTATAAAAAGAATTTATTCAATGACAAATCATTCCACCGTGGACACAATGGGGCCAACGTCCTCGCACATATTGGCTGGCGACCGCCCCACTTCACAAAAGTTTGCCACTGGGGCCAAGTTCAGAGTGATTTGAATTTGTAACTGGCATAGTATGACTTCATTCATTTTTGAATATTGTTCTTTAATGTGGCTCTAAAAATGTTGAAACATATTCCAGGTCTATGATGTTGCGCTGCCATAGAGTAAATCGGCAATTTTAGATCGTTGTAGCCGGAAGAAATTCACATTCAGCTTTAAATAGGTCTATCTAGCTATGGAGATGCGTTGATATTCCTGAGGTCTAAGATGTAGCCTCTTTTAGCACACCTCTCCAACCGAAACGCAAGAATTGTTTTACGGACTATATGGGCGGCAATTGTACCTTCCCGGTCATAGTATACACAAGACAATATAAAAAAGAAAAAAGATGGTACCTTAAATAAATAAAAAGTTTAGTGATAAAATAATATGCGTTGTCATTATTATACATTAAACAATTAAACTATTCTAAAAATTTATTTAGCCATTATTATATTCGGTAAAAAAAATATTAAAATAATTACGGGTATTGTGACGGGAGCATAAATTCAATTTTGAGGCAATTCACGCCTTTTTTTTAGATTTTATTCATTTTAGAAATGAATGCTTTTACAGCCAGTAACATCGACTTAACTTAAGCACAAGTACAAGCGACACTTTGTAGGCAGAAATTAGTCTTTAGGCGACATTGACTGCGACATGAGTTTGCAATTACAAATCAATTCGAAATTCGAATCGAATAATTCGAATTTATGAATTATTCGAACAATTCCAATTTTTCAATAATTTCGTTTATTTTTTAAATAATTATGTGATATTCATAGTAACTCGTAAATAAAAAAATAATAATTTCAAGCTTTCGAGTGATTAGTGAACTGTATTGTATAAAAAATCTGATACTCAAAATATCAATTAGATCTTTTAAAACATTTTATTTTAATTTGTCAACTAAGAAATACAGCAATACAGGAATTGAAAAAAATACGAATAATTGAAAATTCTGAAATTATTTGTCTATTCGTTAATTATTCGTGAATTCTCGAATTATTCGGAAAAAATGTAATAACCTGAAAACGCTACAATAATTCGAATCTTCGAACTATTCGATTCGATTCGAATTTCTTATCGAATATTAATATTCGATTCGATACGAATTATTCGCACACCCCTAGATATAAGTAACGATACCTATAGATTAAGCAAACGGGTAGGAACATAAATATGTTTTTTTTAACATAGATGGCGCTCTATGCAATATTATTATAATAAATGCCTTTCATCGGAGTGCTATTTCATTCCACACTAAAAATACTATTGATCTGCTTTTCTTAACGTGTCAAAAGAAATATACTTTAAGAATACAACGTTATCATTAAAACAATGATTACCTTACTCCTCTAGACATGCTTCTCAAACAGGAAGGTCCCGTAGCCACCACAGCTTCGGCAGTTTCTGCATACCCGAGTGACGGCACTTTTGAGACCCTGGATACATCTTGTGAAGTTTTAACCTGTAAAAAACAAGAGAATACATTAAATTTTTATGTCTATTTGTTTGTGAGAAAAATAGCAAAGGAGCATACAGACCGCATGATACTAAGTAGCCGTCGTAGTCCATGTATATACGCATCCAACCTCAAAGATTATTAAGTTGTATCTGAAATTATACGAAGAAGTAGCTGACTACCGAACCTTTCTAACCAAGGTTTGCTTCACGATGGATTATGAGAGCGTCATTGAGTATCCTCCGGTCGAAACCGGGTGATTACTAATCTTCCTCGGTTTCGACAAGGGGATATTTCTATATATTTAAACCACCTCAAATATTTGTATGAAATGCATATACAAATATTTTTAGAAAATATAACATAGGTAGGTACGCAAGTTTTCATGTGATTCATTCATCCATACAAGATGGATAAGCTTGTTAGACATTCTCCATCAACAAATTTAATTTTCACATGAGATATATACAATTACTATCCAATAATATCATACAAATTTTGTAATACGTACATAACATTATATAAATTATTTATTTTGATAGGAAGCACTAAAATAACGGGGAAACGTATATTTCTTTAGTAGGCTTTTGTTATTACTAACCAATAAATAAACACAGTGAGTACAAATGTAGCCCAGAATGATAGTCCCAAATATGCCGACTAGAGTACCGGCATTTTTGAAGGCAGCAGGCATTGCTAAAATTCCGGAACCAAGCGAAGACTTAAGAAGATTGGCAAATGATCTTACATCTCTGAAACAAATTTATTTGTGTTGTTTATTTATGATATTTTTACAATATTTCTTTCTACTTTCACCTTATGTTTATACATAAGGTGAACTTTCTACTTTCACCTTATGTATAAACATAAGGTGAAAGTAGAAAGAAATATTATACCTGAAATATTATACCTAATAATATTAAACCTGAAAGGGCTTGATCGAATCACAAGTAAAGTGTTGTAGAAATTCTCAAAAGTTCCAAATCCCATATTAATTAATCTAAATAACATTTTGGATAACATTATAAATATTAAAAAGTAAATAATAAATGAATGTTTTTACAAGGATTTATTAGTCGTTAATAAAAAAGGAATAAAATTTTAAAAATAACAAAATAAGATAAAATAATAAATATTAACATTAAAGCGTGTTTCACCCTTTTCCCTTCCTGCTGTCAAAAAGTACTTACGAATTAGGATGTTCCAATTTCCTGTTTTTAAAGGGATCATACGAGTTTTCTTCCGCGTCATTTTCTTTACACTTCGTATTTATTGTGCTTATAGATATCGTTGAAGGATAAACTCCATTTTCCGTAATGACTGCGCTGGAATTAATAAAGGAAAACGTCAGGAAACTAAACATCTAGGTGCCGTGAATGATATCATGGCTAGGCATGTGCGTCTGTAAGTTAATTTTACGAAAATTACATTTTAATTAAAAAGGACATATATACCGCGAAATTAACTACATTTATTTACATTACATAATTCTGATCAAATAAAATGACATATTTTTACGAAACATTTTTACAATCTTTGTTTTGTGGAAAATTTATTTAAATGTTTCCGTTTCTTAAATATGTTGATAGTAAACAGCGATGTAATGAACGTTTCACGGAATCGTTATATAAATATTCATTGTTAATGCAATAAGTTCCTGTACATGATTTTCTGAAATATAAATTAATAATGTGCCTCAAAATATATTATATTAAGCGTTATTTAAAATAGGATTGTCATTTACAAGTTGCAATTTAGGTTTCCTTTTTTAGCTGTTTGTGATTAATTTTTAGGTTTTAGGTTAGATAATATTCTCATACTACTACTACACTGAACTATAGTTACTATATTAGGTGGACCGCTATATATCCATATTTAATTTTGAAAAAATAAGGTTTCTAAATTAATAGTCTCACACTGGGATTCCCTGCGTAATAGGTGTTTTAGATACACAATTGGATACACAAACCTAGCACCCAGATCTAGATCGAACATCTTTTTTTGTTATTTATGTATCTGATTAGCCGGAGATCGAATCTGGAAACTTCTGCGTATCAGGTACAATTTTTTATATGATGAGTATCAAATGCATCAGAGAGGTGTATTATGAAGACTCGTAAACGTCAACCACGGTTCTGTAAATAGGATAAGTAGTAGTGATGGTAGCAAAAATATATTATCGCAACTGAAAACAGCTCAATTGCTGGCGGGGTTTTATTACAAAATAACAGTAATAAAATAAGTATGGGTAGTATAAAAATGTATTACAAAATTTACGCTAAAGCTTAGCAAATTTAATCAAAACCGAACGAGCTTTCGCTTCATAATGTGAACAGAGACTCGAGTACTGTGCTCTTTTACTTTGTCATAAAAAACCTGCTAATGTGGTGTACGGAAGGGTTAACAAACTTTGTAGTATGTACTTAAATTTTCACACAACGTCTCCAAATATTTGCGAGATAAAACATTGCCTCTATCACTTCGTAATAACACTATTATAACCAGTGTAGCTATTCCAATCTTATTTATGTTAATAAAAATAAAATTGAAAACTAGTCTTGGTATCTAGCAAGCTGACTAATACTGGTTAATAAACACATGCATATACTTAAAATATATTTATATTTACGTAAATGTGCCTATCTATGTAAGTGAAGAAGATTACTGCATGAGATACCTTCTATTTATATTAATATTATAAGCCCAATGACAAGCGTTATATGGGGTTTAAGAATGTATATAATCAACAAACGCGTCTAGGATATTAAGTGATAATGATAAATGATGTTATAGCTAGCAACTACAAGGCATAATTCATTCAGAACTTATGTATATGTAAACAAATTACCCTTAAGTCACATTATTTATGTAATGTTCATACCTATTTATAAATTATTTATTATCCAATATTGAATGTAGTATTAAATTTTAATTGTGATGTTTTAAGTAAAAGCAATCAACATTAAGAAAATTTAGATATTCACCCGTAGACAACTAGTTCTAGAATTCTCAATCGTTCGACCGATCGATGACCGATCGAAAGTTTTTTGACAGGGTTTTTTTACTGTCAATATTTGGCTTCACATTTTTCACGTTACGTATCATAAGTTCACGATCAGAATGTATTAGGATGATTGGTAATGTAGAACAATTTTCAAGTATGATAACTGGAACTTTAACCTCTATATCCATAACTTCTATACTATATTATGAGTATTTAATCACCATAATAGATATATTTATACCAAAAGAAGTTAAAACCACAATGTATCGAGCAATGCAAGGAGGAAAGAAGAACTGGAAATCAAATACAATAAACCGGTTTACGGACGAACTCAAAAACATGCGTAAGGTAATGGATATGCTTAGCAATACCTTTACTAATGCAATAAAATTTATACAAAATAATATTACAAAGATATAACTTGGACAGAAATTGTCGAGTATAATCATGCTTTCAGACAGTCATACAGCTCTGTTAGCTTGCATGCCGAAAAGGTTTATTCTAAGGTAAGTTTGGAAAGCAAACAGCACACAACAAAACTGGAGACAATTACAAAATATGATAATGTACACGGGAATCAAATCACTACTGTACTGTCAGTACTGATCAGTTACTGCCAGGAGAGGAGATGAAATGAAATAAAAATGAATTTCGGACAATATCCCGGACTATAACCAACTTGTTATTCACTGTTTCTAGCGAATATCAAATAAGTGCAAATTTAAACCCAAAATAACTAAATAGCTAAACTCGGCAAAACGAATAAAAACGTTGGAGCGTTTTTTTATCTATAACTTTGTTGCAGTTTAATACAAGATATGTATGTATATATTCTTAACACATAATCTAGAATATTTTGTGACCGTAAACAATACATGTTCGCATCAGTGATAAAATTTCACTTTGTCACCTGTCTAAAGTCCAAATATACTTTATTTGAAATATATGTGAATTTGTTTTTGCGTCAACGAAGTCGGTCAATCGCTTGGAATTCGAGAAATTGGCCTTTGCTCAATCTTCAATCCGATATATTACGAGAAGCCGCGTTGCACCTTTTTCTTGATATTAACAGATCGTATTAAACAATTTATGCACTGTTTTAATTGGTTCAGACAAGATTAATATAACTTTCACCGATTGAATTTCTTACTTGGAATCGCTTCATTGTCTTACAAAACATCGATACAATTGAAAAGTGCTACCAATGTCAACGTTATTTATTTTTGCGAAATTAAAAAAATCCTATTTAAGAATAATAGAGTAGGTAACCGTAGAGAAGATTCTGTGAATATTTCTAAACAATGTCTTACTAATATCTACGCCTTCATCTCTAATTATTTGAAATACGTGATGTATATACTATAATTAATGGTAGTATTTAATTTTTTGTATTCTATCGGAAAGAAACCGTACGAAGTTGTAATTTTTGTTTCATCATCACCGTCAATTCGTTTCCGTCCTCCTTCCCAGAATAAGGAAAACGGCCATATTTTATCACGTTGGTCCAGTGCTGATTGGTAGATTTCATATATCTTTATGAATGTTATGGACAAATCTCAGGCATGCTGATATTTTTTTCATCATTAAAGTGCCAATTATATGTGATAATTAATTTCTATAGTACACATAAATACAAAGAAATATAGGTTTTTGCCAGAGTTCGAAAACGTGTCCGTATAATGAACTAATATAAAAGGAGTTGAAAAAATATTGCTTATAAAGACCCAACAATTAAGACACTACAAATATTAGGTATAGTGTCATACTGCCTTGAGTATGAGAAACAAAGTATAGAAAGAGTCTTATCTATTTTCGTATGAACATACAAGAATACGTTTAAATGAAAGAAAATCTACGTTTATCACGTCTCGATCACGTGTAACACGTGTTGTTTTAACCACAACACTCAGACGACTCAGACAATTTCGTCTGTTGATTGAGATTTGTCCCAATGACCCTGGCCTTCGTTCTTACGAGCATGATTGAATCGTGTAGCTTTTGCTTTTTTATACTGCCTAGCAATATTATTTATACGATCACTGATTCACATTTCGCCTTAATAATGTACTGTAGGCACTTATATAATAAAACGGTACCGTTTCTATGTATATTCCATCGTGCTCATCAAACACATTTAAGCTCGGCAAAAAACGTATTCTACGTATTAGTGTCTGCGAATATACTTTTATCTATATCTACAAGTAAATAAAATTTGAGTGTCTGTTTGTAATATTAAAATATCCGCTTTTTACTAAATGCATATGTATGTATACACGGTATTTATACCAAAATAACATTTTTTGTCTGTTTATCTGTCTGTCTGTCAGTCTGTCAGTCTGTTTGTGAATTCGCTTGTACAACTAATGTTTCAATATCAGTAGTACCTACTTATAGAAAAAACGGTTTTTTTTAGATTATAAACCTACCAACCTGATAGTTAATCAGTTCTTATCTAAAATTGTTAAGAGAAGGAAATTAAAGTATTTAGATAATTTGTCTCTTAAAACACGATTCCGTAAACTTGACGTAGGTAGGCACTCCTACATGATCTGTAAATAGTTTTAATGTGTGGTATTTAGGGCAGAGCTAAATACGTAATATGACTTTAAAAGGCAAGACGTTAAGTTTTAATTATTATTTTAATTATAACATTATTGTGTTAATTGCTTGCCTTGTTAGTAAGTTATTTTCTTGCAATGATGTTGTTTGGATAATAATAATCAATAGTCAACTAGGTAACATTAGTAGCAATAAGTAAAAGTAACTAAGTACGTAATAATAAATAAATATCTTGGGACAACTAACACTCCGCCAGCTGATCAGAAACTAGACAGAGCTATAGGCTATAATATAGCTATAGAAACCAGACAACTGATATATATTTAAAAAAAAAAATGTTTGCGAAACGAGGGCTAGTTCATATCTGGTGCAGGGATTTGAGATCGTTATTTGTCAGGCGGCATAGATACTCTCCATATAAATTGTATAGAACAGGCTTACATTATGATTAGTTTTAAGAATACCTTACAATAGTATATTATAGTTATTTGTACGAATAAATGTAACGAAATATACCATACATATTAATTTAAAAATACTTAAACCTTAAAGAAGGTTTTGAAATCATTTTTAAATGCATTTTTTACGATTTACATTTAATACACGTATTAAAGTATTTTAAAGTGTTGATACTTTTAAACTAAAGGTATAAGTTAAGATATAATTATATTTATCACAAAATTCTAACATGTTTAATTACAAAAGGTCACATAAATTACATTTGTTTCACGCACGTGAATATAAATGTCTCTTATTTTCTTAAGTGTTTTTATTAGCTACGACAACTAGCAACCGAACTCTACATTTTGATTTGCGACCTAAGTTTGATTTACACTTTTATAATAAATAACCTCAATTGAATACCAATTCAAACTATTGAATAAAATAAAATTCTAACTCCACTTTAAACACTGCATACTCTAAAAGTGGTTAACCTTCTGTCATGGAATGATTATCTTGATGTTAATGAAGTTTTGGTGACATTAAACGGAATATGATTTGTTTTAAGGTAGAAACAAGAATTTTAACAGGTAAATGTAAAAATAATACAAGGTACATATGAGAAAAGAACATTTTATAAATACAAATATGATATACACAAAATAAAACTATTTTCACTTACGTCGAACTGAACTCCTTCATATTATAACTGTTAGACATGTCTACACCGCTTACGCTTCGACCGTATATTGATCACGTTATATTTTGTACGTTCATTTGTTTTGTTTATTTTTATTTTTGCTATTTACGCGCGCGACATCTTTCTTATTGAGCGGTAGCACATACAATGGCCGCCCGTTTGCTCTAAGACTGCAATCTGCAATGCTGTTTATATTATAAATAAGATATTCGTGGCCATCGTGGAAGTGGTTTTGGCAACTGCATCTCAAGTCCAATCTGTAGTGGATCGCGGAATTCCAAGATATGTATTTTTATTGTGAGAAATAATCTCGCTTTGCTATTGCTATATGTTGTAAAAATGTTTTCATTATGTATAAATAAAAACGAATCTCTAATTACTATACTAGCAGCGTCTTAATGCTCATTTCGTGTTCATGTTCTTATATTGTGACATATACAAAAAATAAAACATAGTTGATCATTTAAGTTAAGAACTATGTGGCTTGTCATTATTTCACAAGTAAATACTTTTTCGGATAATACAAGTAACAAAGGAACAGTCCAACTAATATTAAGCGATAGCTGCCGCTTTTGGACATATCTTATACCGTTTAGTATAGGCACTCTACCTGAAGTCGATCATAGATGCATTGTTTCTCCTAAGGACCAAAATAGTTGCCTCATATGTAAATGAGAAATCACGCCTTTCCACCGAAACGTAAAAATACTTTAACTGTAGACATAATTATGGCTGTTGTACTTTCTTCGGTTCGGGAACAAGTTTACTAACTGTGCGATCTGGGAATTAGGGTTTAAGATCGAAAAGCAAATAATAACGAAATGAATATGAATAAAATGGGGCTGGGGCTATTTTCGACATTATGTTGTTTAATTTAAATAAATGTTTATACTACACTTTGCTGCAGAGCATTAGTTTAATTTGATCTGATTTAAGATAGCGTATCTTAAAACAAAAACAACGTAAAACTAGTTTTACATTTTAAGTTTTTCCTACGAAACAAAGTTTATAACTCAGTATTATATGTATGACAAAATTTGGAATGTGCAGAAACTTCAAGGCAGGAATAAAAATTTGTTTACAACAAAAAATAGACCGTGATATCAAATGTTTTATATGAAAACACAATGTTCTCCGTATTATTTATTTTGTCTGCTTAACTATTCAGACGGATTTTATTTGGATTTATAACATTCCACGATACATTTCAGGATTGTTTTTTGGCAAGTTATCTAAATTTTAAGCTTATAATAAAATATGTTTCTCATTCACAATTTGTCGCAATCTATGGTATACTTCATACATATAACATATTAACTATATTATTACTTTATTACCCTTATTATTAATGCACAATGTGAATCGACGTAAGTCGCGCTGTAATTAAAATATCTGTCAGAAACGGGATAAGGTTGCAGATTTGATCACTGGGAACGTAGTTATCTCAAGTGGATTGAAAGGCGATAATTAGGAAAGGCTAATCTGAGAAGACTAATTTATAGCATGAAGGGAAAGTACCTATTATTTATTTATTTGAAAATGTCGCCAATATTTTTTTTTTATAAATATTTTACAAAATTACCCATTGGGTTATTTTAATGTACAAATACTAGTATATAATACTTACCTGACTATACGACATAATTTAAGAGCTCTATCAAATCGACCTTTAAGCTTAGGAAGGTCTTTGAATTATATTTTGAGTTACTAAATCATAAAATTTCTTAATCTATGTTAATAAACGAGATAATTATCTTAGTCCTAAGTAGTACCAACATATCGACCTAAGGACACATATAGGACTGTTTCTTGATTAATGTACGTTTCCATCCATTGTATCACTCAAAATCGGCTGGCCTGCACACTCGTGTGGTCGTCTGCTAATATAAAAAAATGTGTGATCACTGAGATTTTAAATTTAAATGTTACTAATACATTAGGTTCGACATAGTTTCACATTTCGTTGTTTTGTTTCTTTTCGCTCTCCGTATATTATAAATAGATTTCACATTTTGGCACCCACGAGTGCGCTAAAAAGTAAATATTGATGGCACTGAAAACTGTCTATTAATAATTTGGCACCAAATATAAAAGGAATCTTGTTCACATCCCATTCTGTAAGCGTAACCATATAAGATTTTTAATATAAAAAGTATATATGGTATTAAATTACACTTTAAAAATGGAGTCCTGAGAAAATAAGAGAGAGAGAAAGAAATTTATGTCTAAAACTAAAAAAAAAAACAGGAAAATATTTTAATATAATAGTTACAAGTATTTTGAAAATAAAAATGTACTAAATAAATAACAGAAACGCTTTGCAGTTCGAGTATTTGTGTTTTTAATTAAATAACAAACGGGCATTTTTTATAAATGTTAATAAATATTTCCTTATGATTATATGGGGACATTATGATATATAATAGTAGGTACGCAGATCTACAACTGTATAAATAATTGCACATACTTTCATATTAAAGTAATAAATTGTGTGAGTATTTTCTTTTCTACATAAAATTATAAATAACGTATTATACGTATTATATACCGTTATAGCACTATGAAATGAGGAAATTCATACCTTAATAGAGTTTTAATAGGGAATGAAAGTTTATAAGGGAGTTCTGTTATATCGAAGAAAGAATTATAAAATTTAGTTTTTAACCAAAAATACTGATACTTGCAGAATATACAAACTTGCAACTGTGTGTTCCAAATGACATAATTTGGTACAAATATGTATGATTGAATAACTTTGGATTGAAATATAGTATTCAATCCAACTTTTAGGCTATTTTATATTTCTGTGACATTCATCATCCACATACATTGTAATATAAACCTACATACATTAAAATTCTACTGAGGCTCAAAAAGGAAAATGTTTAAACAATTTCTTTTGTTTAATATTATAGATTCAAGGATAAAGTCGCCACCGTGCAGAAGCTTTGTTGCCATCAGTCAATGGTGAATACAAATTTCTTCAGATTGATTTCCTGGGGAATTCTGGAGAAGAAGTAAATCAATGCTGTGCTATGAATCATGCAGTCAACAGAGAGATCATTGTGCAGCTACAACAACTTTTGCATTAACATAATCAGTTGATTCCAAGTCCAAGTCCAAATTTTCATAACAGGCTTAGAAGTGGAAGGAGAAACGAAAAATTTTATACATTATAATGCATTAAAACAATTATTAAAATCTTAGACTTAGAAAGTATTGACCGCAAAAAATATGGCGGTACGAAGTTCGCCAGGATAATTAGTCTTTAATAAATTAAACTAAGTAACTGTATAATATCTATGAGATTATTTTTTTCAGATGCAAATAAGTTTTCGCGTCCACAATATTTTTCTTTAAAACAATGAAATAGAAGTAACCGTTATAGAGTCTATTCAGATTAAAAAGGGTTCGAGTAAAAAACACACTTCGTATATGTATTATTATAGCCAATATTACATATTTAATATAAAATTGTGTAAAATAATGTGAAATAAAAATAAAAGGAAAGAAGAAAAAAATTTACGGATGAAAAGAGGTATTCATGTTAGAATAGATGATACTGTGAAAAGAATTAACAGTTCAGTCATTTCTAGTATTGTTCGAGCTTTTATACTTTCGCATAAAACATACATAGAGACGTAGTAAGAGCTGCGCATTTGGCTCAATCATTGTGTGTATTACGGTAAACAGATATACTATGTAGATAACGTATGAACTGAACGTTCAATGAATGAATCTTCACGTATTCTCACTAATGCGTAGTTATGTTAAAACTACGTTATTCCTGTAGATCGTGACACATTGCATAATCATTATGTTGTGCAACTGTAAAGGCAGTTACACATTTTACTGTCGGTCGTGTAAAGTGCAACTACCAAATGATTAAAAATAATGATAAGGTTAAATAGTTTCAAAGTTGATATAAAATATAGCATTAATATAAAAAGATGCAGTTCACTTCTTAATCAAATGTCGTTATGACTTCTTATAATATTGTGTCAGCCTATAATGTCCACTGCTGAACATAGGCCTCCCCTAGAGCGTACCGTGTTGTACGGGCCTCTGCTTTCCTCATCCAGTTTCTACGTCGTCTACGACGTCGTCCTACGCTACGCTTACCGAGACGCGGTCTCCACTCTAGGACTCGTCTGCTCCAGCGGCCATCGGTCCTACGACAAATATGGCCAGCC
>DWON01003231.1:0-18457 GCA_018251015.1 Phocides pigmalion okeechobee
CACTTCGTGGTCTTTTTATTGACGGACGAATACTCGATAGGATGACTTGCCGGTGCGAGTCGCTTCTTTCTATGGCTTTAACGGCCTCACTTAAATGTGCCCAACGAATTACTTTACAGCGGCTATGTTCCGATATCAAAATAATATATTTATAATTCTGATATAAAATAATCAATATATAATTTAAAAAATGACAATAATTATTGTAGATTCCATAAAAGATATTTAAACACTGCATGTTACTTATCATCCTACGTAATGTAAAAGATAAAACGATACATGAAACATTGAAATAATAAACACTGCCCCAATTCCACTTCCTTTATCGCTTGCATTATCTCGTATTGTTATAAATATTGTGAAATCATTAAAACGTAACGTTACGAGTCGTCGAACTCGCAAAAAGACATATCAGATATATGAGCTGTAAAAATATAATTATCTACTCTATTATGGCAATACTGGTGGGTCTCGATTGTATCAAAATATACAACCGCTATAAATGGTTTAATATACTGAATTATCCATTTGTATATGTCTTATAATTAGACACATTTGATAGTTGAGAGAACTATAGTTTGTGCGGGGAGGCACCATCGCCGTCCTCATAATCCGCTGTTAACAGTTTCCTTGCGGCGTGCAACACTGATTGTATTGTGTATTACGCGACTCAATGCACTTGCGATTTGTACACACCTGTGTTAAAAATATGTATGGATTGCAAAATCCGGTCAAAAGTGCTGTGTTTACGTCAGCGCTACAAAACTGGGAGCGGACATTACGTCTGAGTATTCATAAATGATACACACATCCTAAAATTACAATATTTCAGTAAATTGTCGGCGCATCTTCAGTTTAGACATATATGGTACAGTTTAGTGCCGCTCTCCGCAACGCTGACCTGATCTAATACATGAGATCTAAGGCTTGGCGTTATGTGCAGATGCAGACAGAGACTGTCACGACTCCTGTAAGAGTAGCCGGCGACCACTCCTCTTCAAGCGAAATACAAGAACTGCTTTACGATAGATTAGGGAGGGACCTTTCCGGTGAAACCGTCGTTCTCCAACTTTGAAAATACGATATAGAATCAGTTTATCGAATTCGTGTGTGTTACATTGTGGAAGGGTGGGGGTGGGGGCGGGGGGTACCTGTAGAGCCCCATGCCGTTCTCGCCGGCGACGAGGTGCGCGTGCGGGCTGCCGGCCGGCGGCGCTCCGCCCGCGGCCCCGCGCTTGCCCGCCGCGCTCGAGCTCTTCATGTCGTACGGCTTGAACCTGCGACAACGTTATCATCCTATACTATCACCCTTTCATAATCCCATATAATCGTCATTTAGACCGCGAACCAACCACTACTGACTTTTAACGACTTACTCTAACGACCTGATTCATCTCTAACGACGTTTCGGCTTCGGTTCCATCGTTAGTTTTTTCCCGCTTAGGACATAGTGTAAATGTTTAAACTCAAATCCTTCTCACTTCGAGCACCGGTCCACCACCAGGCACTTGAACTACGTGGTCTGACTACGTGGTACTGTAACCTGACTCTTCCGTGGAAAGCGGGACGATAATGGATAATCGAAGTCTTACCTGATATTGTTAGCGTGCGAGTTGTTGTGAGCGGCGTTGGGCTCGCCATTCTCGCTGTAGGCGGGATACTTGAGCGGGATGCTCTTGTAGCAAGACGCGCAGATCTGCACCATGCCTGCGGACACAACCACTTACGTTTATGGATACTTTTTACAGAGAGACATACTGTCATTTACATGAGAACATAGACACTGAGAAATTATAAAATAGTTCATCGTCGGATTTTTTTTATGTGAAAAGAGTACCAAACGAGCATGCAAACCACCAAATGTTAAGTAGGCTGACGGCTAACATGGACGCCTCCCTTCAAAGTGTAGCCGATAACCGCACCTCTCCAACCGAAACACAAGTAATGGTTTACACCCATTTGAGTAGAGTTGAATATTTTCACACGTGGTCAATGTATAGTATGCGAAAAAAGAGCAGATTGTGTGGACTGTATATATATAACTCTGGTCGTAATGATCGATTTCATGAAGATGAAGCAAACTATAATTTTGGATTTTGTATATATTTCAATTTATTGTGATATTTTTGAAAGGGAACAATAGAAAAAAACACATAATTAAAATATATATATCAACCAGTATTAACAATGAAATTTATGTTGGGGATACCGACAGTTTGGCCGCGGGAGAAGGGGTTGTGAGGAGGGGAGGTTCGACCTCATCATTCCCCGTTAACACTTTCCCTGCGGCGTACAACACTGCTGTTTATTGCGCGGCAAACGAGTTTGCGGCTTGTACACATCTGTCGTGTACGTACATCTGTATGGATTACGGGCGAACACAAGTGCTGTGTTACGTCGGCGCTACGAGACTGCGGGTAGTTATTACGTCTGTGTACTCGTAGATGATAGACACATGGTAAAGAATACAATATTTCAGTGAATTAGCATCTTCAGTCTAGAGTTATAAGCTCCAGTTTAGTGCTGCCACTCGCTACGTTAACCCGAACTAATATATCGAATCTATATATATCGAAAAGTACATCCTATTGTTTACCCTTATGTGTGGCGGTTGCGCGTTTCTATACGACCACCTGTCTTCAGGAGTGGCAGAATGATTGGGATTGACTTCAGGTGGAATTGGTTCTATGGGTGGCAATGACCGCTTGCTATCAGGTCAACATGCTTGTGTTTATTTTATAAAGTTTCATTGAAACAGAGTAGCTTGTATGTCATCAACATGTTAACAGATAGTATACCTATTTCCCTACTAATATAATAAGTAAAGTTTTGTCCGTTTGTTTGTCTATCTTTAAAGCGAACACTATTAATTGAACCTACATTTTTTTTTACTCAGACTGCGTATACATCTGCTCTCGTTATAGTCTGTGTTATCACACTAAATTATATCGGAACTGAGCAATGATAAAAATAATTTAAGTTAAGATACCAGTCTTTTTATGCAATATTTTTCAAATTAAGTTTCTATATACGCCCGAATTATTATATTCCGCCCATTATATTCTGCGTGCAACGCCGTTGATTAACGCTAGTCTTATGCGATGTACAATTCGTAACGCGTGTACGTTAGCACTCGCATTGTTATTATATTTAAATCTGTTTCAAAACTCAACATATTTATCCACGCACTTATCACGACTCCGCGTAACACGAATTTTATCCACTTTAATAACAATTATCACTTTCGATGTTTGCATTAACCCGGCGATAATGTGTGCTTTTATTTTCTTATTGAATATGCGAACATTATCGCCAAGTTGGGCGTTATCGGGAGAGATGACAATGTCAACTGTCTACAATTATTTATCGCATATCAGATTATACTCTAGCATTTACCTTGCGGACTGATGGGGCTCGCGTCCGGATGCGGCTTGAGCGTGGTGATGAAGGGGTAGTAGGGCTCGCGCTCGGGGTTGGCGCAGCAGTAGACGAGGCGCAGCTGCGAGCTGGGCGCGCCCGCGCCGCACACGTAGCACACGAAGCTGGCGGTGGTCTGGCTCGGCGGCCGCTCCAGCGACGGCGAGTGCGCGTGCGCCGCCAGCGACTTGTCGCCCGACGACGCGAGGCTGAGCGGCGACGGCGGCAGCAGCGACGGCGGCCGCGTGCGCAGCGTGTACACGCGCTCGTGCGCCGCCACGCCGCGCATCTGCACATACACCACAACCACATGCAACATCGCTCTATTTTCGCCTACTTTCGATACTCTCTATTGTCACCGATATTCGGTCATTATTCGGCATGCGACCGAATATTGCGAACTGTTCACTCAAATACCAAATCTAAAAATGACCGCTAATATTTATAAAAAAAAAAAATATAGCTTATTTCTACTTCAACTTTCAATGGCCTCTTTTGGACATGTCACCGATATTCGGTCATTATACAGGATTTGACCTGATCGGAGGCATTTTTAATATTCGGTATACGGCCAAATATTGCAAACAGTTCGAATACTGTAAACGCACGTTTATGAGGGAATACGTATATTTAATCAATAAATAATATTAATCATTTTGTATAATATAATGCTTAACTATAATGTTAAGCATAATGTTAAGCAAAATATTCAAAATGAATTGTAACCACATAAAATTTTAACAGCATGTTGTGTTCACATGTCAATGGAAGAACACGAACTTTAGATTGTTTCTGTAAGATGTTGTATATGACTGTGTATCCTGTGTTAGTGGACCTAAACAAATTACACTTAATACTTAAAATCTATTAGCAAAACATGAGGTGGAGACATTGGTGAACAAATATTGATACGGCCAAAAAGTATCACAGTTTGACGCAATAAGGAACAAGTAATACGTTCCGTGACACGATTTAGGGCCAAGAAATATTGAAAGACAGCGTTCGATATCAGTATATTCGGTGCTCCGGCCATAATTAGGTACATATTCGGTATTCGGCCAACCCTGTTCGCGGTATCTCTAGTATCTGTCGAAACTATCTATAGAACTATCAATGAAATGCAATAGTATCGATATTATGGATACTACTGACAATAGCAATTACAATTAAATAATATAGATTATGCCAAGCTACATTGATCCATAGTTCGATCGGGGTAAAACCATCACGGTACTCATAATTAGCTTTACAGCACTATTTTTTTCGGGGCACAGGTGCGGTTGCCGGCTACCCTTAAAAACGAGGTGACCATCTCGATTCTCAGGAGTAGTAACGCATCTATACACGACATCGGACGGGACTTTACTGTACTTTATACGTGAATGTCTTTGCGGGAAGCGGCACTAAACTGGAGTTTTATTTCTCTAGACTGGAAATACGCAGACGATTCACAGATATATTGTATTTTTTAGTATCTGTGTATCATCTACGAATACACAGATATTTTTTTGCAGTCTTATCCACTTGGCTTTACCATTCATATTAAACAAACCAGGAGAATTAAAATATGGTAAAATTCTTCCTAATTCCGTCAACTAGCATCAAAGTTGTGTTATTAAGTTCTGATGTTGCCACTCCTGTCGTCTACTACTCTTCAAAGAACACGTTGCTTCACAGTGCATTATGAGAGCGGCGGAGGTACCTCCCCTGTCGAAGTGATATCTACCATCTTCACTATACGGATATCATCGATCATCAATTGTCAATATCGCAGTAAATTTATCAATGTAATCGTAATGACTGGACTTTGTATTTTGCATCGATTGATAACAAGCCAGAAATGAAAACCGCTGATAAGGAAGAAATCGAAAGAAACACACAAGAACCGTACAGTTTTTTTTAATGATAACCATCATTTCACAAATCTCCGATAGGCTTATCGTAAATCCACAGATAATAATTTTCATAATCCCTAAAACATGAAACCAGATACAGCAATAAAGAAGACAACGATAAAATCGTCGGTAAATACGGCGTATGTACGTTACACAGGCGAACGTCTTATCATTGATAGCGTTATCTCAAGATGACAGCTATCTTTATAATATCAATCGGAAACAATAGTGGGACATCTCTGAAATCTTGAGTATCATCACGAGAATTAGACTGTTATGTTTACCGCCACGTTAAGCTGACACGCTACGAAGGTAGGCACCGGGGCGAGAGTCGCACGAACGGTGGTTAATGGTATTTAAAGCAGAATGTGGACTATCGAAAATACACACCTGATGCAACGAGCACTCTTTGGAAAAAGCATTAATAAAATGTTATTGAAATTTACTAATCTTTTGTCAAAATCCAATCTTCCAATTGTAGGTGTATTTACCCACCCTTTGTATAATTAATTAACGGCTTTACAACAAATAATAATTAAATAAATGAATAAACGTTACCACCTTTATAAATATTCAAAAGTAATAGTCGCTAAAAAACGTTTTTTATATTAGCTTTTCAGTACAATCAAAATTTTATAACATCCTTGGAATGTTTTGCTTAATTCCCTTTCATTACATATGTGTATCCTCACCATGTAATTGAATTCATGATATCAAGACTTGTTCAAAACTCATTTTGCTATGTACCACCGGGTACTCAATATTAACCATTTTTGATTGCCGATATATCGAACCAGTTGCATGGTTCGTAGTCAAGGCGAAACCGTAGTGCCGGGGGAAACGGTTGACAGATGCTAATGGTACATTAATCTGTATAATCTACGTCTAGTTTGTTTTTCTCTTTCAGTTCCTAATCAAGACACATCAGGCTAACTGTAACTTCACGCACTGAAATATCGGCAATCAAAAATCGTTAATCGTGAGTACCCGGTATGTAGTAAAATGTTCAAAATAGCTAGCAAGCAGGAATTATAGCAACATGTTTTATCAACAACTCACAAATGGACGGTTAATACGACTATAATATCACGTGACACGCAATATATCAATTTCGGCAGAATTTAAAATAATAAGAGTACCGATCAATCTTTTTTGACGATATCATAAGGTCATTTATGCCTTCAATTTAATATTTATCGAATGTTATCAGAAGACACGTAGGATTCCGCGATTATTTAAAAAGGATTGAAACGGTTTATTTCGCCAATCTTCTTGCAATGTTATACAATACAAAAGTCTTTATAAAGTAAAATTTATATATATACTTTGTGACTGAGTCAATGCATGATACTGTACACTCTTTGGACCCAATACGTATCCTTGGGGGACACCATTTCAATAATTGCCCAAAGACGATAAAATATAAGATTCCGACGTATTATTTGTTTTAAGGTTGTATATTTCTATATTTACAAGGAAAAATTGGCTGTCCGTAAATAAAGATTATGTAAAGTAGACAAATCATTCATGGAAAATTATATTCGCTACTACAATAAAATACCAGAACATATCACAAATCTATCAGAAAAGACGTTTAAATAAACAAACAACTCAAACAAATATTGTGTAAAAAGGCATTATAAAAGCTATGATCATTGAAACCATAAACTCATATGATCTGAAACGACTCCAGCTCGACTTGCTCCATTAAGTTAATATTTGTAAATTACATTGCTAAAGATGGAAAAGATGTGTGTTTTGGAGTTTCTTTCGCCGACTCATCTCCAAATTGAAACACCTTACGAGTCGGTAAAGAATCTACTTTGAATAAAAATATTTTGATTATGATAAACATCAGTACTGACTGTCAATAAAATAAATGTTTGTAATGGAAAACTTCTATACTTGTATTTATAATAATATATTTCGTAATATGGATCCGTTCCTATATCTGCGTCAATGCGGTACCGAGCCCGACCCCACCGGCCGGGTTATCGCGGGCTATCGGGCCGCCGGTCGCCAGGTCGCCGAGGACAAGAGATGTGCTTTCATCGCAAACAAACAAACACATCAGCCGCTCAGATGGACTATTAACTGATATCTTCCCGAGCCAAGGGCACATAAACATTAACAATAATGGAACTGTGATTGATGCGCTTCTTAAAATAATTATATATACGCTCAACACAATCACGATACATTGTAGTTTATTGTCAGTACTTTTATAACCTATTGTTGTAATAATTATATTTTTATGGAGATGACCAGACTGCAAACATCCATTTCAATGTTTTCATTAAACAAAATGACTTTATATTTGATATGCTTTAAAGATCAGGCTATTGTAGACTAAAATAGGTAGCAAAATAGGAAAACAAACGGTTGAGCCACATTGGCAGTTAAATGCCAGAAAATCTATACCAATAATAAAATTGTAACAGATCGCTTTACATGTAAAATATAAGACAATAATGGAAATTATATATTTTTTAAATATAGGATTTCCATAGAAAATATTAGCTACCTTTATTGTAACAGAACCTAAAACAATTGTAGATAGAATCGTTTGTGCGCGCTAAAGGTACAAATTACAGTTTAAGTCTTTTCAACATAAAGCAACGATTCTTAGGAGCGGAGCAACGAATTGTAAAAGCCGGTAAACCCACGAGGCAGTGTAGTTTGATAAAAAACGTTTGAAAAAGAAAGAGATAAGATTGGTCATTAGCTTAATTGAAATTACATTTGATTTGACGTCAAAATTAATTAGAGGCCAGATAAGACGATAATCATAAATGTAAACTTAAACCTGAATAATCATTTAAATCTAGTTCTAAAGTCTTTATACATGATAATACAATATCAGACGAGCTAATACAGATTATACATAAATAATTAGTATTACGAGGGAACATACTGATTGATCTTTTATCCCGTTTCAAGTTTCTTAATAGATAAGATATGTTGATAACATAAAATTATACAGATTAAATCATCTTCGACGTCTCGCCCATGCAATTGCTGCAGGTACTTAAATCGACAATGTTATCGATAATTTTATCGATGATTAATATTACAAATTTACTTCATACGAATGACAGTGAGTTGAAATGAATAAAAAATATTGCATTAACTAATTTACATAATATATTTTACCTTACAAATACATGGCCACAGATTTTTAATATCTTGTATAAAGTAAAACAAATATTTTTTATCTCAATTATGGACGACGCTATAGCTTTGTTAAGGAGGAAGTGACAGGGGAGGGGGGGGGGGAGTTCTTCCTTCAATTAAAAATACACAAATATTGAAGTATACAAGTGATGAGTGGTGAGGTTCGGACATAGTATTGGATCGGATAATCACATTATTGGACAAGAATTTTGACTGTCTGTTCTTGATGGCATTGTTATATTGCTTAGATATCGGAGTAGCCCGAAATTCAAAATCTGAGTAAATGCATTAATTCTTCCTTGCTATTCTAAATTTTTGCTAAGCGACTCAAGCTATGTATAGTATATATAGCATGGTCAGGACGAGAGACCACACTCTTTCTGTTTATCAATCCTAATAGATTTGTGTCAATTTCTATACGATTATGGCAAAGCAGAAGGATGTTCATTTTTTCTAAGTTACACGGAACGAATTATAGTACCAAAGAGATTTAATTACGACTTAATACATATATAAAACGAACCACTTTTTAACATTGTAAAACCCAGAATAAGTTGTAAATAACAGATAACCTCGTACTTGATTCTTCTTTTTATTTAATCAATAAATAACGTAGGGGTATCGCAAGAAGGGCATTTGGCGCCACAACTATTTAAATGTAACCATGTATCTCCCATTTCATCTTAAATACATATTTTTGCCTAATTAAGTGATATTTATGTAATAACTTGTAATAATAAAGAAGCACTCGCGTATCTAAGTACAACAAATCTTGAAAACTACGACGACATTCCATTGGTAAATAGTCATGTAACCGGTGATATCTGGACGACAGCTTATCCTGGTTCATAATTTATCAACAATTTAATACCCGTCCACGACCTTTGTGCAGTTTACAAAAAGATTAAATTGAGGTATTCGTTTGACAATAGCAATGCGTATCTCAACGGTTATTACATTTAAGTTTAAATTACTTTGAAGATTAATAAGAATGATTGATCTTCTAAGTTTTAAAGAAATAAAAATGTACGTACGATACAACACTAACTGTATTTAAATAAACAAAACTCCGTTCTCCCTAAATAATATTACTATTAGTTTAAAATGATCGGTTAAATTTTTGTCTATCCTCCAATCTGACAACGCCTGCCTATCGTACACTTCAATGTTCACTTCAATTACGCAATCATAGGAAATGTTCTAACCTCTTTTGTATACAATAAAGTTGGTAAAATAATATGAGCCGATACATCTATAATTTTTATACAACTACAGTATGCCGAAGTAACAAAAGGCACCTACCTATATGGGTCAACACTGATGACTGTTGCTTAAACAGCAAATCATCGTGAGAGGTCGTCGGGATCAGAGCATATCGAATGTTCAAGTAAAACGCAGTTCTCGTCGTTATTATCTGTACGCAACATTGTAAAGAGTTCAAGTTTATTTCGTAGTATTATAAAGTTGAGTAATACGCTAAATAGATTGAGTGGAGATAAGGAGATAATAATTATGAGTGGAGTGAACGTAGCTCACGTGGCGGATGTATTAAATAAGAGATAAAGTTTAACGTGGATACAAATTAATATTAGATGAGTTATGTAAGATATCTGAATTAAAGTTGATTCTCTATATCAAAGTTAGTTGTTAGAATAACATTAGAAACTATACTGTTAAATCATATCATTTTTATGGTATCAGAGGAAAACATTACAAAGAAATAGGAAACCGTGGAATAAAAAAAACCGTCTTTGTCCATTTGCTTTTGTGCTTGTAGAGAATATTAACATTTTGAAACGAACGTAACTGGTGTTCTCTAGCATGACACCACAATCAGACACATCTCGGCGGAGCTTCCTGCTCAAGCCCGGTGGTCGAGCAGCCGGGAAATCTCTGCCTATGTCAGTGTAGGACTACTCACATTGAATTCCTTCCCGGGATCGCTACCACCCAAGTTCCCACTCTTGCCACTCGCGATTCCGAAAGAATCTCTTTAGTCACCTCTTACGACAGGCAGAAGTTGAACCATACGACAGGCAGGAGATACCGCTTACCGAGTTACAGGTCACATCACTTAACTCCGAGTCAAATGATTAACTGTGGATCTTTTAAGGACACAATCAATATCAATTCGGATTTTTTTAATGAAAACACTGCACTAAGAAATCTACATTTCAAATTATATATATTCTTAAGTGCAGCACATATTTTATCAATGATCAATGGATGGACTTGCGATATGATATCTAAAGCTTAAAATACAACAAGATTAGATACGACTAAAGTGGTATTATTTTTATCAGTTCGATACGATGAAACAATTCTTCCACTTTATGCAAACACTTATAATTTGTTTACATTGTAAAATTAGAGAGACTCTTGTGAGCAGGAACATATTTTTGAGTGGAGAATACTACTGTAAATTACACATTTAACTACTTATGCATGCTTAAAATGAAGTATGCAAGCTTGAAAATAAACAATTAAGGTTTTATAAAGAAAGAATCTACTCTTGTTTGACTCATTTCAATGCATTTAGAATATAACATATTTTGTAACATTTTTATATTTCATAGGTCTACGAACCTTACCCAAATGTGTTCTTTTAGTAATTACTTTAAAACTTTTTAACGCTTTGAAAAAAATATAAAGATTGTTCACTTCGATTTTCCTTTTTTGGTCAATGTGCTCAAAATACAGCAGTCCTGACTACAATCTACAAACATAATATTGACTATTTTTATCTTCATCTTCCATCTACCCATCAGCCTCAACCACATTGATAATATTGCAAACCAAATAACATAGATCACTGTGCACATATACGATTACGTCACAACTTTGGTGTACACAAGAGCAAATTATTTGAGTAGAGTTCGCCACGCAACCGTCCGGTGGTCTTAACCAAACACCAGTCAGACACCTATACAAACATGGTACAAAAACGAAATTTGTTCGACACGTTTGTGCGTCACCGGCTTCGGTGTCACCTGAATTTTTACACGCCTCCACTTCTCTAAATATTATAAAATGAAGTCCCCGTCGCGTCTGTCTGTCTCTCTAGTCCTGATAAGCTCAAAAACGGATTTTCTCACAGTTTTCAACGACTTTTTTTTACCGACTAACGACTTTTTTTTAGTTTTTGTCTACCGGTCAACGTTAGCCAACGTACGCACAAAGCCTACTCACAGCTTTTACATTATATCATTGACATTCATTAATGAACTAAAATATTTGAATTAGAATTGAAATAATAATAGCATTCATTCATTATGACAAAGTGTCTAAATATCGCGATACTATATCAAATGCAAATATTGAGGAAAATCTCTTAAAAAACATCACCTAATACACTAGCGTTCATTATTTTTATGTAAGAAGAGTAGCAAACGAGCATGCAAACCACCTGATGTTAAGTAGTCGCAGCCCATAGATATCCACGTACAGCCAAAAACACGACTAAAATCCTATCTGAGCTCGAACTTTGATGCGTCGCTACTCCTGAAAACTAAGTTTCAAAGTGTATCTAGCAACCGCATCTGTCCAACCAAAGCATAAGTAATGTTTTATGGCGGATTGTAAAAGCAGCGGTGGTACCTCCCCGGTCGAACTATAGTTCTCCGGACTTCTTATTCGCGTTAAGTATTTGTTATTTGTAAGATATACCAGTGCGTATATATAAACGTGACAAATATTATAACAAGTCCGTATATAAAACGTAAACATTATTTTAAATAGGTGTCAATGACCTGATACCTACGTACATAAGTATTATCTTTATGAACATAACGCCCGATGATCAACGCTGATTGTGACACTTGTCACACGAGGTTTCGGATGTGTTGATCGTATCGTTCCAATTGGAACAGAACCTAGGGCCGGGACTGTCAACGACAAGCGGATAAGTCAAAGGGTGGTGTCAAATCCCTTCTATGACAGTGATCCTGCCACATACGATTAGCTGTCTCGCGTGCTCAACATCTTTCTGAAGTTATACTGTAAAATGTTTATTTACGAAGGACTGGTTTAAAAAGCTTGCCGAGAGTTATTTTCCACAGGCTTTTTTCTCCCGGTCAACGTTAGCCAACAGGCGCTCAAATCCGATGTACAGATTGTACCTCATACCCTTGACATTCATTAAGTGTATGTAATGGAATACCTTACACTGAAATAAAATATTTGAATTTAAATTGAATTATCGTCGCGGAGTTTATACATTTGACGACATAACCGACATTCCCCCCGCCATCGCAGTTTCGCCGTGACCACGAACCATGCAACTGGTTCGAAATATCGCCAATTAAAAATCAAAAATCGTTAATCGTGAGTACCCGTTATACATATAACATAATGTATGGACTGCGCGATAATATCAGTTTAAAAACGTAAAATTTGTTGCAAATTCCACATTAAACGATGCCGAATTTGTACACACACAGATAAAGTCATTCGACTATATTTCGTTTATATTTCATTGACTAAACCGTGGATTAATGCTAGTCTCTAGCATAAAATAAGGCCGCTTCCCGCTATCTGTACGCTTACATCTTTCAAACTAGGCAACGGATTTTAATTTATTTTCATCAATAGTTAGTGTAATTCAAGGTGAAGGTTTATATGTATAATACATATATATTATAGTAGAGAATAGCAGAGAATTGCAAAGATTTGAAAATGTGACTTAAATGCATCCGTACAAAGCCGGGTCGCTATATTTTGTATAATTTTTTAAAGTCACAAATTTTGCAAGGTGGGAGAACTATAGTTCGACCGGGGAGGTACCACTGCCGCCCTCATAATCCGCCGTAACGCATTACTTGTGTTTCGGTTGTAGAGGTGCGGTTGCCGGCTACACTTTGAATCGAAGCGACCATCTTAGTCCTAAGAAGTAGCAACGTGTCCACGTTCAAACTCAGATAGGATTTCAGTCGTGTTTGTGGTTGTACGTGGACGTCTATGGACTGCGATTACTTAATATCAGGTGGTTTACATGCTTGTTTACTTCTCTTTTAACTTAAAAAAACTATATGAATAGTTTCTACTGATACAAGCAAATAACAATCAATAAGTGAGGCTCCACCGTTATTAAATTAATCTAAATCGGCTTAATTAATCAAGATTAAGATAATTTTATATCCGATCTCTTTGTTACGTCATACGATTAGCTACTAGGGCACATGTCACAAATAATTCTGCTTTTCTACTGCTTAATCGTATATGTGTGTTGTTGTCATGTCAATAGATTTCGAAAGCACAAGATCAACATGTTTGTTCTAATGTTGTTCCAATGTCACGTAAATAAGCAATAACTCATTAGAAGAGCTGCATACGAGCATGCAGGCCACCTGATGTTAATTAATCGCCGCAGCCAATAGACATCCACATACAGCCTCAAACTGGAGTGAAGTTCTATATGTGTACATACGTCGCTACTCCTGAGGACTAAGACGGTCGCCTCGCTTTTAAGTGTAGCCGGCAACCACACCTCTCTAACTACAATAAAAAGTGTTTACGGCGGATTATGAGGGCGGCGGTGGCACCTCCCCGTTCTTATTACCACCTGTGAAAAATGTAATGTCGCGAACGTAACGTTTCAAATTATAAACAAGATCAGACCATTCCCTTTCGAAAAGAGTTTTATCACTTCACAAAGATATGATATCTGATGCTATAATTTTCTGTTAAGTACTAAGATGGTCGCCTCGCTGCCAACTGTAGCCGACAATCGCACTTTATATATCTGATATTTATTTTGTACACAAAACACGTGATAACGAGTAAACAAGCAATTGTGCCGGCTTCTTGGAACCAACTCCCGTAAAGTAAACTTAACGTCGTAACAGATATGAGATGGTTGTCCTATTTTGTTTTATGTGAGAAGAGTAATAAGCGAGCACGCAAACCAACTGATCTTCCATCCACGTACAACTACAAACACGACCGAAATCCTATCTGAGCTCGAACGTACATGCGTTGCTACTCCCGAGGACTAAGCTGGTCGCCTCGCTTCAAAGTGTAGTCGGCAACCGCATATCTCCAACCGAAACGCAAGTAATGCTTTACGGCGGATATGAGGGCGGCGGTGGCAAGGCCCCGGTCGAACTATAGTTCTCCTACCTCCAAATAGCTCCTATATAGAGCTCCCATGACTAAGTTACGACATTCTCGTACGGTGTACCTTGCCGTTGACCTGAGACATCTCCTTGCCACACATCACCGTCAGCTTCGCATTCCGCTTGTCGGTTTGCTACAACAACAACACACCGATTACAACACAGCAAGACACACCACTCATACACCACTTGCACGGTGTACGCTACTCAACACACCTCACTCAACATCGGCACCATGTAACTACCCTTGTACCACATTGCGTACGCGCACCGAGCGCATCATTGTCACTGATGTTTTCGATCGCACCTTTCGACGCTATTATCGGATCGATACGGTATCGATCGTTTGAGTTTATCGGAATTGCGATGTACGATCGCTTAGTTTGTCCGATCGCGTATGTTCGTACGGTTCCACGTCGGTGCGTTGTCGCCGTGCGGACGTGCGGACGTGCGGACGTGCGGACGCGTCGACGGTCGCGCGCGGAGTCCCGGCCCGCGCGTTGTGTAACGCCACTCTGTTTGACGATACAATTAAGATCTCCCGAGTGTCACGGTACGTATCGACATGTGAAATTTCACCTCGACGATTTCCCTCTTACTTTTTATGCAAACACAACAAAATAATCTCTATTCGTTATGTAGCGTGCGTTATATACTTACCTATTGTGAACGAGATTAGCGTCACATTTCTGTCGTTCTTATCGTCGAAACACTCCTGTATCTGTTTCCCTGATCCGTTGACGGAAAACGCTTCGTTAATCCGTTTATCGGATAACTTTATCGAACGTATTTTCCTACCACCACTAATATAATAATCACTAGATTGTTATCTATAGCTATTCGAGTATTGCAAATATGGCTGAAAGGCGAAAACACGGCAGCGCGATAAAGGCACACTATGGAGCGGAAACGAAACGGCGAGGCACGCGAATTGTTTGCAGATTCTGCACAACTGAAACTGTCTCATTACCGTGTACTCGATTAAATAAGACGTAATCTGTGCTCGTAGCCATTCGCGTGTCCAATTAAAATCATATATTTACATGATTAGCTCTTATCGCTTCGGTTTAAAGTTCAAAGTGGTTTGTGAACGGTAAAATTTCTAGTGGCGATGAGTTAATTTGGTGTTATCTGGTGCGGCGATGATCCCGCCCTTGGGGTGACCCGGGGCGACTCGAGATAATGTTAAGGAGCGATTATAAAAATAATACATTAGTTGTATTGCAGCGTCTCGGGCGCGCCGCCGCCCGCCGCCCGCCGGCCGTGCTTGTGTGCTCGTACGCGCGCGCGTGATTCGCGCGTGGCAAGTTGATACACAATTTACTTTTATGTATGCTTTTGCTCGTTTTCGTGTAATATTTTAAGCTTTAAAAAATATTTTATCTAATCTATACACGTTTTTGTTTTTATATAAAACTAGGCATAAATAAAGGTCCGGGACTTGAGTACGAACGACGCAATTTTAATCTGTCATGTGCTTGTTTTAAATTTAGTAATTAATGGTAATTTTGTTGTAATGGCAAAATGTGACTTTACGATAAACTTGTATCTTCTGTACGAATAATAAGATTGAAACTTATTACAATCTGTACATGGAAGATACATAAAAAACTTTAATTAGGGGTATTTATTGAAGCAACACATCCCAAAGCACTCTCCCTGCCAGAAACACACCTGTGTAACATGTACGCGGCATATACACACCTGTTGCGTTTAAACAAATCTGTATGGATTACGGGCAAACACAAGGGCAGTATTTACGTCGGCGCTACAAGACTGCGGATACAACGTCTGTGTATTCGTAGATGCTTCACGGATGCTAAAAAATACAACACTTCTATGAATTGTAGGCGCATTTTCAATCTAGAAAAAAACAACTACAATTTTAGAACCGCCTCCAGCAACGCTGACTCCGTATAATACATGAGCGCCGCAGTGTGAGTGTTGAGCAATCACTGTCGCCCGGATATAAATTCTAAAAAGATCACAAGATCCCTGTAACTAGGTCTTCAAATCTGCTTAACCCAGGATTTAGTTTATTGACAATATTTACTACAAAAATAATTTACAAAAAACTCAAGAACCTTTCTCAAGAATCACCATACTCCTTGTTGAAAACTGTGAGAAAATCCGTCCACTTAACTTTTTGAGTTTATCATGAAGAGACAGACCGACAGACGCGATGGAGGACTTAGTTTTATAATATAGATTGAGATATAAAACAATTACCTAACAGAATTATCGCCAGTTTCTATCCTCATGGAAAAATCCAGACATGACTTTAATAATTTACTCGAATAAACTTAACTAGTTTACTTATTTATTTACAACCACAAACACGACTGAAATCTTGTCAGAGCTCGAACATAGATACGTTACTACTCTTGAGGACTAAAATGGTCGCCTCGCTTCAAAGTGTAGCCGGTAACCGCACCTCTCCGACCGAAATAGAAGTAATGCTTTACGGCGGATTATGATGGCGGCGGTGGTACCTCCCCGGTCGATCTATAGTTCTCCCACCTTTAAATAATCACTGCGCGTTGTGAAAATCATGAATTTTCTATTTTTAGCACGACATTAGACTACGAGCTGGCAACCGACGGAGTGCACTAATGGGCCGATCATTTCGACAATGTCGTAATACTTACCACATTTTCGATTACCGATGAGTTGCTACAAGGATGTACTAAGTTGTTGTGCAAACCTGAGAGGATCGCCTACAAGATCTACGCTTCCGCTTGCTCACACCTCACACTCACTTTCTTTGTGTCGCGCGTGACACGGACACGTACAAAGACAACGGACCCAGAACAAGAACCAAAATTAGAATATTTAAAAAAACAGTTAAGGTAACCGTTTTTTAATTGTAAATATTGTCAAAATTGTTAAATACGAACAATTATGGACTCTAATTAACGTGCACACAAATATAAGTGACAAAAGAAAGGCCTTTACGTATATATGTATAATCTACACATTATAGTAGCAAGGTAGAGGAAGCCTCAAGCCAGTTGTATGGAGAGAATCAGCGGTACAAAAAAGGTAACAGTTAGACGGGAACGTATCTTCCCCGCCCTCACAATCCGTTATCAAGCAACATTCGTGTGTCGGCTACAATTACAGGCGAGGCGACTATCTTAGTCATCAAGAGTAGTGACGCATGTATGCACAACGTCTTTTAGGATGTTAGTCTTCTAAGTTTTATCATGTCATGTCATTTTGTCATGTCATGAAAAAGTGAAGAAATGTAAAAAAAAAGACAATTAAATTTAGATTATACTATGATAAATAACAGCGTATGTTCAATGATGATAAGAAATTGTAACGCACATTTGTTATTCGGTTATTTTCAATCAACCAAACGCTTTCCGCTCTGTGCATTCCGCGTATCAGAAGCGTAAGTTTAAACGGTAATTCCAAGTGGCATTATACGAAATGGGACACACGGGTCGTGCCTACAAAATTAGGAGCGAGTGCAATATAACAAGGTGCAATGTGATGTTGCATGCGGGAGCACGCGGAGCCGGCCCGAGTTAGCGCGGCCCGCATAATTGCCTCCACATATACTGCCAAGAACACCAAACCTATTTGTTGACAGTTGAACTGGAACTGGATTGAGCAGGTCATGTTTTTGCCAGCAGGCCAACTGTAGGCTATCGATAGGTTCTAGGGGAATGCTAAGTGGGAAGTAGCGACTTCGTCCTTCAGGGTAAACAGTTATGTGCTGTTCGCTTGTCTCTCTGACGTCAGTAAAAGCTGAGCCACCGGGTACGATTTCGGCCAAATATTTGTGTGATCTTCTCGAGTCTAATACGTAAGCAATTTTCGGTGACTCCGCCGCCCTTCCCTCCTCTCGGA
>DWON01003232.1:0-18456 GCA_018251015.1 Phocides pigmalion okeechobee
AACCCAAACACAAGTAATGCTTTAAGGCGGATTATGAGGGCGGCGGTGGTACCTCCCCGGTCGAACTATAGCTCTCCCACCTCTAAAAGGTACCATCGGTACTTTCATAATACGCTGCAATGCGGTTCTTGTGACTCGGTTGAAGAGGTGTGGTTACTGGCTTCACTTACAAGAGAGTCGATATTCTCAATTTTTAAAGGTAGCGACGCACGACGTCAGAGAGGTTTACTCCAGATTCAGGTTGTCTATGGGCTACATTAAATAACAGACTGCCTGCCTGCTCGTTTACTACTTTTAAAATAAAAAAATCTGTGGAGAAAAATCAATAAAAATGGCTTGGCTTTGAAACCTCTGGCCCGTGGGGTTGCATGCCAAAATTTTTTTCAAACAAGTAGTACCACGTTTGATCGACGCTGTCGGTGACAAGTGGGCTGGCTCATATCTCGCGCAGAGAATTGCGATTGCTATACAGCGCGGGAATGCAGCTAGTGTACTTGGAACCATGCCGCATGGGCACGGGATTGTTTAGGTTAGGTTTTTATTTTAATTAATCTTAGATTTTCATCATTGTATATATGAAATCGAATAAAAAAAATGTGTATATAAAAATTTAATAAATAGCATACGTCCACAGGCAATAACTTCTCAGAATCAGGCTAACAGATTTCATCTCATCTCGTTTGCTACTTTGATGATTTAATAATATTTTATTTCATGTAATCATAGTCACAAATTCCGCGAATATAAATCATTTGGAGTAGATACGTCCACAGACTGTAAAGCGATATATTTGTTTCAGACGGAGATATGCTCAAGTGCGCTCACTGACGTCATTCATGCCGTCATCAACGGCACTGACGGTTGCCTCTTTTGCTTCGGACACGCAGGACTTGGTAAGAACATTTAGTAATTGTAAAGGATTAAACATTTTTTATTAAAGGCGGGAGAACTATAGTTCGACCGGCGAGGTACCACGGCCGCTCGATGTAGTCACAGTACAGCATTACTTGTGTTTCGGTTAGAGAGGTGCGTTTGCTGGCTACACTTTGAAGTTAGGCGACCGGCTTAGTCCTCAGGAGTAGAAACATATCTACGTTCGAGCTCAGACAGGATTTCAGTAGTGTGTGTGTTTGTACGTGGATGTCTATGGGCTGCGACTACTTAACATAAGGTGGTTTGCATGCTCGTTTGCTACTCTTCTCACCTAAAAAAGGCTTGCCTTTTTTGCTTCGTACAAGCAGGACCTGGTAGAATCGTTCAGTAATTGTAAAGGTTCAAACATTTTTGACGGTTGCCTTTTCTACTTCGGACACGCAGAACTTGGTAAGGACATTTAAAAATTGTAAAAGAACGTTAAATCAGTCTTTACATGCATTTCTTTTAAAAGAGTGCCGAGAGTTCTTGTCCGCCGGCTTTTTTCTCCAGGTCACCCTTAGTCAACAGGCGCTCAAAATCGATGTACTGTTTTTACATTATACTCTTGATATCAAATGTAATTGTCAAACGTTAACTTAACATGTAGGGTAAAATTTTCAAGGTCCTTGACCCAATTCACGGCATTTGATTAAACTGATTTTTTTTATTGTCTATGTAAGTTAGGAGCTTGGTTTTAAGAAATATATGTATAAAGAGAGAAATAACTTTGTTTCGTATTTAAAAAAAACATCTCCCTAATATTTACAATTTGCAGTAGCTATTTCAAAAAAATAAAAAAAAATATGTGTTATACCTAATTTTTGTGTATCGCAAATTGAAATTGAGAACGTAGTAGTTCACGATGAAAAAACCTGCCTAATATTTACAATTTTGTGTTATCTCAAAAAAAATGTTTATATTTTATGTACTGGAAGTTGCAATTGAGAACGTAACTTTAAAGGCTGTGTACGGTTATAAACACGAGCGGAAACTCGAATATACTCACAAAAACGAAATAAACCGGCAACAAAAGATATTCCCACGCTGATCATAAAATCTAATTCCGCAAAACTTAAAAGCGGGAACCACAAATATTTTAGTTACCGAAACTTGGAAAACTATAACGAAGAGGCCTGAACTTCGAACCTGCAACTAAATAACGTTGAAACTCTACGTGGCTTCAGTTAAAAATAGTTAATAACTGACGATAACCTTATTGTTATGTAACCAATTCAAATTCAATACGTGTTACTCGCTTTTGTTCATTTCTGGCAACCTTCGCCTCTAATTTCATAATTATGTCCATATTTATGCCATTTTTGGCACTCAGACTCTATATTATACATTATACTTCTTCTTTGTATTGGTGTACATTATGTTGGTGATCAATTAAATAAATAACTTATTATCATCAATATGAATAAATTTATGTGCTCAAGCGAATATTACCTGTGGCCACTTCGAACCTGACTATCATGTTACTTAGAGATGAGACTTCTAGTATCCATAATACTTGAAGAAGAATTGAAGAATCTGGTACCATGACGCATGGTCACGGACTTCCTTTAGTTTATTTATCTTAAGATTTTCCTATAATTAGTTTAAAGTTTTTCATTATCCAAATTAAAATTCATTATAGCTTACAAAGAGCGTAAATCCAATCCAGATGTAGAAACATCTGCATCGGGAAAACTGGCAAATATTGAAGTTTCCGTTGCAAATAAACTGAAGTTCTAATTCGAGCACATCGCAGGCACTGCTCCACTATTTATCAAGACCACAAGCCGGAACTTTCTCGGGAACTGGGATTTGCATCCAAACGGGAAAAGACGATGCTCTTAATGAAAGTTTGATAAATACTCAGGTGGGACGACGTACGGCGCGTTTAATTAATACCAACGATGAATACCCCAAGGATTTTCTTGAAAATGAAGATATGTTTGAAGGGAATTAATTCTGTGTAATTATAAAGGATATAATTCTTAAAATTGTGATTTCTAAATTTAATTTTGAAGTAAACCATACGCTTGAACACAAAAGTAGAAATTGAGTGACAGATAAAAGACATACTTTTAATATACATTAATAAACTGTCGTAACTAACTTTGAGTTAACTTAAAGATAAATTATATTATTTAATTAATACCAACGATGAATACTCCAAGGAATTACTTGAAAATTAAGATATGTGTGAAGTGAATTAATTCTGTGTAATTATAAAGGATATAATTCTTAAAATTGTTATTTCTGAGTTTAACTGTGAAGAACAGAGAACGCTTGAAAACAAAAGTAGAATTTAATGTATATTAATTGAAAGACATACTTTTAAAATAGATTCGTATTATTAATTAACTGTAATTATTTACTTTAGTTTAAAAAAGGGAACTATGTAATAAATAACCTGTCCATAAACCCCACTTTTTACTCACAACACTTTACTTTATAAACCCATGCACATAAAATGTAATTGATAGACCCACAGATCAACGAACAGCCCAAACCGCTGAACCTAAATTCTGAAATTTGCATATAGGTACAGTCTAGAACACTAAAAAACTAATTTTGTAAATAATGCAATTTGTAATTGAAAAGCGTAAAATGCATATTGAAACATTCTGACACAAATTGAAAATATTGGCGATCTAAAATCCAAAATCGTTAATCGTGAGTACCTAGTAAAACATAAACATTGTATTAAATTCCGTTATATCGACTTCTGTGTTATAACAAAAGCAACAAAGCAACAAAGCATCAGGCAAAATGTAAAATAAAGTACTATCCCATAAAACGCAGGTATCACTTTGAGCACTTAATTTTAAAGAAGCGATAGAAAACAATATTGTATTTAATTTCATACTACCAAGTACTAAAACGCGACCTTTTAACCAACACTGTTAAGTCTACGACGCTGAGGATTACGGTTTTAAATGCAAATTAAATTAAAGCTTCGCTTAAATGTAACTTGCGAGACAGAATCGCGTCTCACCAAAACCTGGCTTAGAGCTACATCCCACTAATTTTGAGGATTGTCGATCCACTGAGTGAAAAGGGAGTCCCCTAACTTGTCCAAAGTCGACGGTCGTACCAAAGGTTTTATTCGTAACCGAACATGCTGTGATAGTTTTATGAAGTTATACTTGTTACGGTCCGAGATAAATAATGACAACAGAATGAAAGAACAGTACGTGACGATGTTTTTTAAAAATATTATTAAATGTTGATCTGTTTTATTTCATTTTTCTATTTGCTTTATTAACACCGTAGGTTATGTATATTAATGAGTTTGTATTAAAATTTTATATATGGCAATAATAATATATGGATGTCGGGTCGCTCGCACGTTATAAAAAATAATATGAATTAAAAAAAGAAGTGTATATAAATTAATTTATTCATTTACTTATTTATTAATTACGTTTTGTACACGATAAACACAAAATAAGAACTTATATACTAGAAAATATAGTATAAGGGACTCCTTACTTCCAAATGAAATCTCTTCCAGCGTAATATTATTTTCAATATAAAAATTTGCACTTTGCAATTTCTTTGGAGGAATGTATTAAAGAAGAGAGATCTTTTTCATTCATATGAAAGCCTTAAGAGTATTTTTCCTATAAACGTGAATGAATATTGCATTGTATATATATTCATTTTTTGTTAATTTTACAGAACTAACAAAAAAGGCTAGTATAACCTAACCATACAATATTTTATGTAACGTCGATTCGTTACTGATAAAAGTAAAGACACCCAAATTCTATCCTTGAAATTATGCAGAGTTTCGACTGTATAATGCTGAACAAATATCACTATAACATACGGATTATTCGAGATTTGATTTCTGTTTGCCTGCGTTTGAGCCGCTCTGTCTAAACTCTGATAGATGTTTGAGGGGTGAAGTTTGTTAGCTGATTATTATGTTTTATGAAGTAGGAATTAAAACGAATTGCGAGAAATAGAATTGCGAATTCAAATGTGTGTAACACAGCATGTTATTTTGTTTCTAGTACCAAAACATTATGTAAATTTTGGGAGTTGTAATTGTGTTTTTGTTAGTCTACTACTCAGTCTACTGTTTCATTCGAGTAACGCAATTTTTCGTGAAATTTGTCAAAGTCAAATTTCAAGTTAAATTTAATGTTATGTTCAAAATTAAATTTCATGTTAAATTCAAAATTAAATTTTAAATCGTCAAATTTATTAAATTGTGATATGATCCTACGAATCGAGGAGAAATATTTTTATGTCCTACATCTTAAGTGTTACCTGTCGCCAATTCATGTATATACTTTATTGATTTATGATCTTCTCCTGAGCCTGATAACAGATGCATCTCTGAACTAAGTTTTAATGACTCATGAGTATCTCCATATCTTAACCTTGCCACCATAATTATCATTGCCGCTTGATTACCGTAAGCAAACATACAATTATGGATTTGTTTTGTTATAGTTATATATTTTATTGCAGGCAAGTCGTACACAATGTTGGGGCGACCGGACGCATCGGGGTCGATGGGAGCCATTCCATGCGCTATCTCCTGGCTCTTCAGAGGTATAGCAGAGCAGAGGCATAAGTGTGGAACCCGCTTCTCTGTCAGGGTATCTGCTGTCGAGCTGTGCACTAACACTAATCAGATACGAGATTTATTGGCGCCTTATCAGAATGGTTAGTGCCTTGTTTATTTTCTTACATATATTCTTTTTTATACTAATTTAGAATTTTAATATTATTGAATGAGTAGCACTTACTCATTAGTTGTGAAAAAAATCTTCAACTTACATAACTAACTACATATATATCCATCCAACAGATACGGAACAGTCTCCAGGAGCGTACCTTCGAGAGGATCCACTCTTCGGCACGCATCTCCAGAACCAGTCAGAACTTAGGGTGCACAGTGCTGAGAAGGCAGCTTTCTACTTAGACGCAGCACTTGCCACTCGGGGAGCAAGAGAAGAAGGGAAAGACAGCCATTTGTTGTACACCCTACATGTGTACCAGTACAGCGTGGGAGGGAAAGGAGCAGGTAATAAATTTCTTCTTCAATATATGTATCGATTTGTTGCGTATCACTATTGTTCTCAAGAACCCATGATCAGTAAGTTTTAAAGCTAGGCTATGCAGATAGATAAAATAATTAATAAATGAGATTTTTGATCAGACGGTACAGATAGAGAAACTGAAGCGAATAAGGCAATTTCTTAACGTGCTGTGCAAATTTGAAAAATAATATTGATAATTAAAATAATAGCAAATCAAATTGTTCTGTTAAAAGAATAAAACTTAATACATTATTTTTTATTTCAGAAAAGTCATCTGTTAAAAGATAGTCTTATAGTAACGTAGCAATATCAACTTCTAGATTAACTTTTACTGTGTGCACGAATGTCTAGGCGATAAATCTCAGCAAAGTACTATAGTAAGTTGTTTCTTTAAGTAATTACGACTTCTAATCTGGAAAGAAAAGGAGTTTGCATAAAGGAAAAGGATCCTCGTTAATTTTAATGCTAACAGGTTTATTCGTTAAGACGCCTTCTTAAACTTTAAAAGTCTAAAGTACCGTGAAAACATTTTCGTAACTTTCCTTCAGCGCAATAAGACCTAGGAATTGTTTGCTTAGCTTTTCGTCTGAGAATAAATATTTTTAATGGTCTCTATTCCCGTGTTCGGTGTGATTTAAGATTTAAGTCGATTATGCTACAAACGCATGTTTGAAATATAGATTTTTTGTATCCAGAATAAATTGTGAGATTAATGTGATGTGTTGACGTAAAACGCAACTGAAAGATATTCTTATTTTGCCATTCATCAGATGTCATAATTCCATCTACATATAGAGAGTTCTTGGGTAGAAAGTAACTTATGTCACTGATTTCGGTGCAGGATCTGAGATAAAAAGATGAAAACGATATAAAATATATTTTGGTATAGTACAAAAAAGTATTGCAGATATTAAAGAACCATACATGGAATTCAGAATTATTTGTTTATTTATATAAATAAATTCTATTTTTTGTTTACAGTTGCTGGAGGCCGGAGCAGGCTACATCTAATCGATTTAGGAAACTCAGAGCGAGGAAAAACGAATGGTGGAATACCACTATCTGGTTTAGGAAACATACTTCTAGCCATATTCAATGGTCAACGACACCTCCCATATCGAGATCATAATCTCACACACGTCTTAAAAGAGTGCCTCGGGTCTCTCACTTGTCATACAGCCATGATTGTTCATGTATCGCCAAATGTACAAAACTACTCAGATACTCTAACAACGCTACAGTTAGCATCAAGAATTCACAGGCTACGAAGAAGGAAAGTTAAGTATAGTTCAAACAACAACGCAGGTTCTGGAGGTAGTTCTGGTGAAGATGCTTCTAAACCAAGCAGCAGTGAACCTGACCCATCCAGCAGCGACCTATCTGCAGATACTGTTATTTATGTCGGGCCTTTAGACGATGCTACTGATGGAGAACATCCACCCGTCTATATTCCTCACATTAACTCGGGTGACAATCGAGGTTTATTAAGCAAAGCCTTAAGAGGTTCTGCAGCTGAACAAAGACACAAATCATCCCTCTCAAAAGTTGTTGAGGAAAAGAGTCCTATTCATAAATTTCATTCGTCCCCGAAATCATCTCCTTTAAAAACTATAGTTCAACCAAGTCACTCTCCAAAATCATCACCAGTACACACTGCGGCGGCAAAGGCTACACCAATGAAGAAAACGCTTCCCAAACAGTTTTCAGACGACGGCAAAAATAACAGTGACGAACAATGGATTGATGGTCCCAGAATATCAAAATCAAAATTGGTGGAAGCTCGTCACATAATTAAAGAAACACAAAATAAAAAACGAGAAACTTGGATTGACGGACCAATGCAAGAGCCAAAAGGAGCACAGCAGTTCGAATCAGTACCAGTACCACCAAGCCCAATGCCGTTACAAGTTGGCTTACTAAGCACACATGCAAGTGAAAATATAGGCTATGGATACATGGATAATCATAAAAAGAATATGATAAGAAAATGGGTGGAAAATCAAACATCACAAATTCATAAATCTAGACATAATTCTCCAAGTCACAAAGCTCAACCACCTCAAAGAGATCCTAACTTAAGACTTCCTGATGAACCAGAATTACATAGAATGGAGTTGATGAAAGAAACAGCCAGAAGGATTCACGTTGAAGAATCAACAATTCGAACGGGTTTAAAACAAGGCTCGAAAGGCATGGTTATTGAAGAAGAAAATGTTGGTCCACCAGATTATAATTTACAAAGAAAACCAAGTAGCTGTAAGAGTATTCCAAAAAATGAACCAGATGAAGATGATGACAGCGAAGAATTAGCAGAAATTCCTCCTGCTCTACCTTTGATTCAACCTAGTAGTCTAAGCAGTAGAGAAGTATCTATGGAAAGCTTAGATAGTAAATATAAAGAAAGATTAAGGATGGACGACGAATTAGTTTCCAGCCATAGTAGAGATATTGATCAACATGGTATGAGTAGAGGTCCAGTGGACGAAGAAGATGAAATCTTAGAAATAATTGAAGTAGAAGAACCATTAGAACCAGTTCCTATGCAAGATTGTTGTCTTCAAGTTACAGAAGAAGATATAGCCTATTGTATGGGATTAACAGATAATCCTTACCCAGATATGGATCACGAGGATTGTGAAGATCATCCTTTGAGGATATTAAGCCAAGAAAATTTAACAGTAGCTTCGACTTTCACAGATACATTATCATTATACAGTGAAGTTGAAAGACAAATCCGACATGAGGCCTATCTCAGGCAAGCTATGGCTTTCTTTCCAGAAAATTTCCAATGCGATAATCCAATACCAGATCTTCCACATCAGAGCTTACCTTCTTCTAGATCAAGAATAGATGATATCATAGGATTAAGTGAGCTCTATGGATCCCGTAGAGCGTTAGACGGTAATGACATATCTGCATCTAAAATTGCACCACAATTTCAATCTTTATCATTATGTAACGTAAGGGATACTGAAGATTACCACGGTGATGGATCAGTATATAGCGAACCTGCATATAGACCTAGCGATAAAATATGTGATAGTTGCAAAAGATCAATGTCTAGGCCTGGTAGCGCTGTAGGAGAATGTGATGCATTTCATGATTTAGACGTAACTCACAATGATTGCTATGGACCATTCGAAAGGTACCGCGGTAACGATATAACTGATGCTCGAATAGCTTCATTAAGACATCCAGATGGAGCATCTGATCCTAATCTACGTGAAGAAAAACGATTGCCTGGCAACGGAGCTCCATCAAACACTTTTAGAGAATTAAAGTCAAACCTCCATCTGGAAGTTACACCTCCCGTTGTGACAACGGAACCACGGTCAGAAAAGTGTGACAAAAACGATAAAGTTGTTGCGAGAGTTGTCGCTAGCTCTAAACCCGATGGTTATGATAGCGGCCATGAGTCTACGCCACGAACAGGAAAGCACAGCCCAGCAGCAACGTCGAGGCGTGCCGAATCAGGTTACGATTCAGTGCCAAGAGATTCGGATGCATCATCTCTTGACTCCTACCCAACACGTCGTGCAGCTGTCGCCAGGGCCCACGCAAAGAAACACACTACAGCTAAATACAAACAACACAGCGACCGATCCTTTTGCTCATGGCTAAGAAACCCTTTCACTTGCAAATACGCCGACACTGACCCAGAGATTAGTGATTTTTAAGCACTAAAAATAAGTGTATCTAAAATTGGCTTCAAAGTACAAACTCTTGTACTTTTAGCATAAAAATTCTAAATAGCTCGTATCATTAAACTACGTTACCGAATTTAATCTGGAGACTGTTTTTGTACTCTAGATATACTCGTATTTATATAAAAGGCTTTGGCACTAATCTAATGAGGTTACCATTGTATTTTTCTAACCCCTATGTCAGCTTCTAGTTCCGCTCTGAAGTATATTTTTAAAGGCTAATTTAATAAAAGATCGTATTAGATTATTGTATCACTGATGTACATAGAGACATGTTATACAACGAATGACGGTCTAGTAACTTTGTTATAGTTATTCTGCTCATTTTTGTACTTTTATAAACTATCGGTCGGTTAACTGGGATAGTAAAGATATTTGCACGATCGTATTGAACTTTCAGCTCTGAATAAAATTTAACTCAATAAGTCGTTGCCGCAACCCGGTCAGACCGCATTGAATCAGAATATTTCAGAACTCATAAAAGTTGAACTTTTCTCACACTTGAAAATTCAATATGATTTTGCATTTTTGAAGAAAAATTGAACATCCACAAACCCCAGTTCTATGCGGTCATATTCTTTTCTATTCGTAGTTTGGACAAACAAAAAACATTTGTTCGAGTCTATTGTAAAATATTTCAATTCAATATCAAGAGTCTTCCTCTGTCTTCCCTCGCCTGTGAAGGCATTGCCATGTCTTCTGAGCTCGTGAAAGCACTAACTTTGTTATGTATAAATTATTAGTCATTTAATATGTTGACTCTGAATTTACATTATCCGTAACAGCTTCAATATTTATTTTACTTTGGCTTTCATCGATGTTGCTTGATTAAATACATTTGTGGTATTAAGCAACAATTTGAGGTAGTCAAAATCTTATGAACTTATCACTCTAGCAACGTGTAGGAATACGAAAAATATAAAGGCAATTTTTGAAGCTGCTGTCATCAGTAGAAGTGACAGAAGCAAAGTATAGTAAGTAGTGTAAATAGCAGTAAACAGCAAGCTATATTCTCTTACTATAACTATAAATATTGTCTTCACATTATTTCCTAAAAAAGTAAATATTTATATCTTAAATCGTTTGCGTATATTGAATAGAAAATTTACCTACAGTTACACTGTATGTTCAAAAAGGTTATCAATTTGACTATTTTATGTATTATTTCTTGATTTTTTAATTACACCTTTATTAATACGATTAATTAGACCTTTAATAAAGAGTCGTGAAATCTACCTACGGTTAAATTCGTCTTGAGGATAGAATACGTTAAGAAGTTAAAAATGCATAAATTTATCATTAATATCCTTTTTAGACCTCGAATAATCTGAAACAGTTTTCGATAAGTTTTTTCATTACCAATAAATTTGAGATATAATTTTGTATATTTAGTTTTATTTTGCTATTTAGTTCATAAGTTAAAAACCCTAACGCACTTAAGTTCTACTATCATTATTCTATTATTAAGTTACCTTAACCATTCGTAAAACAAAACCTGGCATATGAAATGTATACAGTCTTTGAAGTAAAATTTACTTGATTCAAGCCTTAAAATGTTTTATTGAAATCTATGTTAACTCGCCTCTTGCGTCTTTCGATCTGATAACTAAAAGATAATCCGTTATACCCACTAAAACAAATCAAGGCTCGATTGATAATGCCATATTTTCATATCGGGGCTTCAAAGCGTAGAAGCGTGCAGAGAAATATATTTTTTTTACGAATTATTCGATTCTATTAACCACACACCGTTTATTTTTCATAATTATAAAAAAATACTTAAAAGTTTGCAGTGATTTTACAGAACAAGGTTTTAAGTTTAAGTATCATCTGAAAAATAAGGATTCGCAGATACGCCTCTATGACTAGAAGCCTTCGATAGAACACGGGTGTTGGAAACCTTCAGTTCTAATGTGTAGAGGGTGGAACATGTAATGAATTAGCAATTGAGACGTTACTTAGCAAACAGCTGCAACGCAGCATTAATATGTTAACTCCTTTGAAGTTTGTACAGAAACCATACAAAACACATTAAAAAAATGTGACAATTTTGAAAACAAAATTCTTCATAATCCTTGTGTATTTTATCTATATTTTAAGTGTTTATTGTAAAATATTTAGAGTAAGTCTGGTTCATTGGCCATGATTTAATAGCTTTAAACTTGATATGTGAATATTGTTCTATGTTCGGAGATCGGCTGTCCGTCTGTATATAATACTCGATTGCAATCACTATGGCTTTATCAAATGTTGGTGAACTTAGTTAACGCTTTATTGTCAATGTTCTGTTATTATACCATTAATATTATTAAATATATATCGTAAATTCTACTATGCGTTCGTATTAGTTTAAAATAAATCGTTCGATTTGAACTCAAATGAATTTGTTTTATTTTAATCTCACTTTACAGAAACTACTTTAGAACATTATATATACATAGACATAATTATTACACATATTGCAGCTGATAAGTCTTTATTGCATGAATAGGCATCCGATGGTTCGCATGTGTTCGAATGATGATCATATTGTTAAGAAAATTTTACACCCAAATCAAGTATTAATTATTTATTTGCTATTCGTTCGTTCCATAGTGTGTTCGTTCGTTTGTACGTTCATACGTTCCTTCGTTCGTTCGATCGTTCGATCGTTCATTCGTTATTTCATTCGCTAGATCGTTATACAACTAACTATCAAAGATTACTTACGTAATGGTGTTCATTGAAAACATCATATGAGCCAAAACAATAGCTTAATAAACCTGCAAGTCCCAGGAAGGATTCATTTATAAATTAACAAATTTGATGAAAATGATGACTTGAAAAAAAAACTTAAAAAATTGACAATGACCTTTACGTTATAATAAAAGATTATATATATAAAGATTAATAACCGAATATTATACAGACATATATATGTATGTATATAAAACGCCCAGAAGAGTAAACGAAACGTAGAAACTGAAACTTATTTAAACCCAATCCCCAAGGGTTTTCTTCCTTAAACGAAAGTTGCATACGCTTTTATTTAAATCAACGATCATCTAAATATAAATGAACTGAACACCAAGACTCCGGTAGTAAAACCATGAATAAATAACGTAAAAGCGGAAAGTTTCGACGCCCTCCGGGTGAAATTTCAAAATCTTTTGGGACACAAACTTTTTTCCCCATGCAAAGCGGAGTAACTTTTGCCTGTTAAGAGGGAGGCCTATTATCTTTCATTTCAGCTGTAATTTAACATTCTCCGTACGCCCGAGAAAATCACGCTATCAAATACCCTCTTCGTTGAGGGTGACAACTTTTTTCTTGGAAATCTCCCAATAATTTGCCAAAGTGGCAGATGCTTAGCCCATAACGATTATCGAGCTCTAAAAAGATTTGGCTTTTATGTTTCCACGTTTCGGGGAATTGGAAGGGGAAGCCAATGTCGTTTCGGGCGCAATTACATTTACCTTTACAACAAGCTTGAACAGAGTAGAATTACAAAGCCACATTCAATACAAATAGAACAGTTTCTTTCAGAACGTTCTGGATCTAATTTGATCGAATCTAGCAACATTGATGCTACAATTGAAATAAAAAACATTAAAGTAATTTAAAAAAATGATTACCTTTCAATCCCAACCTACCTAAATACCTACCCTTACATTATCCTTAAATGACTTAGACATGTTATCATGATGAATCTAGTATTATCCAATTCTTGGTTACAGTTTTTTCGTAAAATGTGAAATATTAGATCATACACACTCCTACTACGCTAACCCAAAACTTAGCGGAAAATTTTCAGTATATAATTCCTTATACTATAGTCTTGAAATAAATAGACCAAGTATTCATAAATGTTTTTTTTAATATCACACCACCTAATATTAAATGAACTCTGCAGTCCATGGACAACTTATAATGACGGTAGATTGATTATTTTTGTATTAGTATATTTTGTGCCAGACATTATTTTACGGTGTGGTTATTTTACTTGTGCTGATAATAAATGGACTTTAATTGTGAAATATATTTGTTTTATAATTTATTCTAAATTATAAAGGAAGCAACTCTCTCGTCTTTGGAAGCAATGGGAAGCAACTTGGAAGCAAAGCTTCGACACTATTTGAGAGCTAAATGCGACTGTTCACCGGCCATTCTGACGCTCACGAAAAAATCCTTAGTTTGCGTGGTTGAGCTGCATGCATTCATTCATTCATGTGAGCAAGGAACGTAAGAATAGATGATACTTTTGAATTTTGAAGTCCTCCGTAGTTTATATTCAAAGTTTTACCTATACCAAACCATATTACCAAAGCGATACCTTTCCAGCCGAACTGTAGTTCTTTCATTCATCTTTCGAAATGATAATCATCATCATTATGTTAGTATGTTTCTATGATAACGAAGACAAGGAATCCTAAACTAGGGTTGTGAGTAGAAAGTGCATAAATATTAATTATGGACTCTATTCTGTTACTTCCACACACGAACCACACCAATAACTGTCGCCATTCCCACTAATGATGCTCACACATTTAATAATGCCGACTCTGTCACGGTACGTAATGCTGCACCAATAAGAACTAAACGTAAAGAATAACGACAAATAACCACTGGTTTCACCAACGGCTATTGGCTATAAGCGAGTTTAATCAATCTTTTTTTTAATTGTGATAGTGTAAAAAACGGGCATGCAGGCCACCTGATGTTAAGTGGTCACAGAAGTTTTATTTAAGGGTGGACGCGGATGCGTTCCTACTCTTGAGTACTAAGATGGTCGCCTCCAATAATGTGTATCCGGCAACTACACCTCCCCAACCGAAACGCAATACATTAAGAACATGTTGCTTTACGGCGGGTTACGAGGATGGCGGTGGTGCCGCCCCAGGCGAGCTCTAATGGCTCTACCACCTTTACCATTTTTTCATATATTTGACATTAAATCATATCTTTGTGTAAGAAAGAGTGACCAATCAGTAAGAAGTTATGTTAGTAATTTATGTTAAGTAGTGGACAAAAAGCTGGTCTGAATCAGGACATGTAGTTCTGAAGTTGTACGTAGAAATGTTGCTACTACTGAATACCAAAGTCGCATTGCTTCTAAGTGTAGCCACCAACCGTACTGTCCAACTGAAATACAAGAACTGCTTTATGGTGGATTATGAGGGCAGCGATAGTACCTGCCCGATAGAACTATAGTTCTACCACATGTCAACTAAATAAAAAAATGTAAAAGAAAATTCAAATTTAAATTAAAATATTTTATTTGGTTACAAAGTATTTATTTATATATATTTCATTAATGTTGCACATACAACATGAAGTAAATTTTCTTAAACATCAACAATTGCTTAAAGTTAAACACGTGTCACATAAAACTTTAAGGCATCCCCTTAAGGGGTCATGTGATATCATGACGTCATGTGTCATGCAATCATTTTTTTCGCTTCTCTCTACTCGACACTCATGAATAGTAAGACAATTGCCTCATGGAGGATAAAGGAATAACACGCGTCGACCAGGGAGTCGAACCCGGACGTGACGTGCAGACGAAATACTACCAACATGATCGAAATGTCTCTACTATATAGCATGCAGAAATCAACCTTAACACCTTGTACATAAAGACTACGAATAATATATATGCGAATACAAGCGTTTGTTTATGATTCTATATCCGAAACATTGGTACGTGATACGCAACGGAAGACGTAAAAATAATAACAAACTGGATAACTTATGTCGTTTGAAAAGACGTGAAGATGGTCCGGCTAAGGCGGCCTGATCACCCTTTGTAGAAAATAAGGGAGACAATAACGAGTTCCGAAATGCATATTAAGAAAAATGTCCGCGTCACCGCGAATGAAGAATTTTGTCGCCTTAAAATAAATTGAAATTATATGCTTTACTCTGTAATGGACATTCAGCATAATCCGCCGTAAAACATCACTTGTGCCGGTTGTTTCGGTTGCAGAAGTGCGGTTGCCTACAATTTGAAGCGAGGCGACCATCTTGATCCTGAGGAGTAGCAACGTATCTACGTTCGAACTCAGATAGGATTTCAGTAGTGTCTGTGGTTATACGTGCATGTCTATGGGCTGTGATTACTTAACATCAGGTTGTTTGCATGCTCGTTTGCGACTCTTCTCACATAAAAAAAAAATTAAACCATTTTAATTTCCAATATTTCAAACCAGTTCTGGGAGTCGTAATGACGGCTAAACTGCGGTGGCGAGGGATTTGAACATGTGTGTTACTGCGATCACTTAAAACTCATCCGATGTCCTGGAAGCATTGGCTATATATCTTTAAATATTATAAAACAAAGTCCCCCGTCAGGTCTGTCTGTTTGTCTGTTCACGATTAACTCAAAAAGTACTGGACGGATTTCTCAGTTTTCAACAACAGGTAGAGTGGTTCTTGAGGAAGGTTTTGGTGCATAATAAGTTATTTTTTATATTGAGCGAGAAATTAAATAGTTGAATTCAATATAGTAATGCAGTCGTCGTTCGAAATTTATGTTTCTAATAGTTAATTTCGCAACTAGGTAATGACTGCTTGCATGTATGAAAGAAAAATAATGTAAGTAAATATAAACTTTATTACCCGAGGGTCGGGTTGTTACTCGTAGTTATAAACTAAATAAGCTAAGGACGTCAGTTTTTTGTTTTGTGTTACGATTTTATAGAAGGAATATTGTTACAAGGAAAATAACTAGTTAAGCACTAACATTTTTAACGTGTGTAAAATGTATCCTGTTTTATTATTAGAAAAAATAAATTGCATCCATTAAAATTCATAAATTTACATTTTTTAGCAATACATAAAGATCTGATAACAACAAAACCTGATTTTGAAATGTCTGGTTGATGTTAGAACTAGTACATTTTTTTTATTTTCTTTGTTTTGTATATTATTTAAGTTAATTCTTATTTTTGGTTTTATGTGTCTTTTTGTGATGTACTATGTTGATTTACTACGTATCGCTAATTCAAAACAAAAGGGCCACAACGCGAATAGACCTAGTTTTACAGGAGAGCCATTTAAAGTTTTCAAAATCAGTTCTTGTATAATTGCTCTGTAATTTTAAGACTGACAAATAGGTGTTATACACTGTTAGAAAGATATTTTTATTCTGCTTTTAATGGTTAATTCGTATATGTGACCGACAAAATTTGAATTTTTACAATAAAAAGGATTTTGAAAATTTTTGATTTGTGGCCCTTTTGTTTACACACACACACACACACACACACACACACACACACACACACACACACACACACACACATATATGATGATATAGATTAGAGACAGATCAAGATGAAAGAATTTAAGATTGCTGCCTAATAAAAAGTAACAAGAGATTAATAAATAAACCTGAACTAAAAACAACTACTATTTTTTTATTGAGAAAAAATCCGTGTCTCTGATACGTTAAGGTCAAGGACTTGGCCTTACGGTATTCCTTTTAAACCAGATAATTCTTAAGAGACCTACTGTCCCCGAGGATTTACTCAGGCATAGGACGAGGTACATGTCATTTTGCAACACTTGAGTCGGGTTTAATAGTTTTCTCTCTGATCAGGGAAGATCTACATCACATGCTACTGGGGAAGAAAAGGGACAGGTTTATGTTATTGTTTTTGCCGGATACACATTATTGGAAGCGACCATCTTAGTCCTCAGGAGTAGGAACGCATCCGCCTCCATCCTTAAATAGAACTTCTGTTCTATTTGAGATTGGACGTGGTCGTCCATGGACTGCAGTGACCACTTAACATCAGGTGGCCTGCATGCCCGTTTCTTACTCTTTCAAAATATAAATAAAATAAAAAATTAAACAAAAATCACTTAAAAATTACCATAAACATATGTGAATAAATGTACCATATTATGACTAAAATATGAATATTAACATTTAGAAAGTATGTTCAAAGCTCACCCATAATCATTACTATCATTAGCAGCACTGCCGCCCTCTGCTGCGGCGGCAGACTCCTCCACGTCCGAGTGCCTGCTGATGGTCGACGCTGTCAACTCACTGGCTGTTATAACTGAAATATAAAAGTATATAGAGAAAATTAATCTACATGTTTTTTATTTCACTTAGCAACGGATACTAATGATTAACGATTTTTAATTGCAGATATTTGTACTAGTTGCGTGGCTTGTAGTCATGGCCTAATTTCTTAGCCGTGACCACGAACCATCTAACCTGTCAGTTTAGCCGTGACCACAAGCCACGCATCTCCTCAGTAAACGAATGTATAGAATCCGTGATGATATGACTTGGGACTCATATTTACATTAGTATTGCGCGATGTTTTCTCTAGACTGAAAACGCGCCTTCGATTCACACTTGTTATGTTTGGCCGCATCAGTGTAGAGTCTACGATTACAGTTGTTATCCGTCCGTAGTCTTGCGGCGCCTACGTCAATGTAGCACTTGTGTCCGCCCGTAAGCTTGGACACATTCGTATGAACACAAGAGTTGTGTACAAGACGCAAGCGCGTCACGCAAAGTAAAACACAGCCGTGATGTTTCACGCCGCCCTCATAATCCGTCGTAAAGCATTACTTGTGTTTCGGTTGGAGAAGCGGTCGCCGGCTACACTTTGAAGCGACGCGACCATCTTTGTCCTCAAAAGTAGCAACGTATCTACGTTCGAGTTCAGATAGAATTTCGGTGTTTGTGGTAGTACGCGGATGTCTACGGGCTGAGACTACTTAACATCAGGTGGTTTGTATGCTCGTTTGCTGCTCTTCTCACATAAAAACGTTAAAGTGTCAGTGTT
>DWON01003233.1:0-18455 GCA_018251015.1 Phocides pigmalion okeechobee
GGGTAGCGGTGGTGCCGCCCCGGGCAAGCTCTACCACCTTCAGAAGGTACGTAGCTTTTAAAAATAGAATATACACTACTGGCTAAGCCAAAGCTTGGGAGACAACTTCTGTTTAACAAAAATCACACCTTTATTTTCACACATGTTTAATGCTAATTTCATTGTAATAACTTTTTACAAACTAGCCGTGCCTACGACTTCGTCGGTGGTAATTTAATTAAATTGACATAACTTCTTTATTTTTTAACCGATGTCAATAAAAGAAACAAGAAATGTAAAGTGAAGCCCATCGCAATATAATCCTGAAAACTCCATTCAAATCGGATAAGCCGTTTCTGAGATTAGCGTGCACAAATATACAGATACACAGACAAATAGACAAATTAAATTGTTTTGGGTTCTCTTGCGTATATAAAGGCACCCCATCATATTATATATTTATATAGACATATATATGTACAGACGGCGATATTACATTAATATTAACTGTAATTGTAGAAATGACATGACTAAAGTCTAATGGTCTGCATTAACAATCTAGTCATGTCACTTCTACTGAATACATGCACTGTGGTTCTAATAATCCTGTACTTAACACTGTGTTGTATTGTCCAGTAATAACACTATGAATGCTAATAAGCTTTTAGTATGCAATTAGACTGCTATTAGTTATTATTAAAATAATTTTACAATTGACTTACATAATGGTCGAACATTTAAAACTAACTTGAATATTTAAAAATTCGTTTAAAATGTTCAAATAACATGAAAAACACTTGATTAATACAATAAATCTTGTCTATTTCATATTTGTTTGATTGAAGTACCATCTAAATTTAAATAATAATATTTCCATTTGATAATTAGAATTGAATTACTTACGTAATAAGTACCTAAACTATAATATTAATATATTTTCCATACGTCTACGTCTAGTTAACAGAAATAAACACGAAACCTCAAAGCTATCCTCTAAAACAAAACCCTAACTAAAGTTGAGAATTAATAAGGCCCCAAATTTATTGCCTACTCGGCGAGGTAACATTGTTACCCCATTTATTTAATGATGATCCCCGGATTACCTTACAGTGAACGCAAACAGGTCCCTACAAAATTTGGGAGTTTAATAGACTATACTGTTTACCTGTAAAATCAAATTAATTTATGCTGTTGGTTTAATATTAAATTGGCGAGGAACATTATCTTGTACGATACATGTAGCGCCATCTATTGGGGAGTAGACGCATTTATATTGTTTCATATTGTGGTAACGTTATCTTTTACCCACATTTTTAGGGTATTTCGTTAATAATAATGTTTTTGTCCACATATGAATATTATTTAAGTTATTTTTATAACAACATTATGTTCTTTTATCGTAGAGCGCCCTCGTGTGTCGAAACGCTAAACTACCATTTATATATAACTTATATTTACTTTTAATATAATACAATAATTATTAACACAAGGCGTCATTAGTAAAAGTGATTTCACAAACAAAGAGAGTTCTTTAGTAATAAAATAATAGTAGTTAACATTACATGACGATTCTCTAAAATTGATTTGTAAACAAAAGATTGAATACCATTACAAATACAATATTTGAAACAATTTCAATAGCACTTATAAGTAAATAAAACATGTTTTTTAATTTAAATATTTATAAAACTTAATACACATGAAAAACGTAACTTTAGAACTTTTAATGTAATCTGGGTCCTAAATGCCTAAGTATTTCAGAAAAAAAACTTATTAATTTCTCCTATATATTTTCTCATCCACCGATATTTTTTATGTTGGGAGAGTAGCAAAGGAGCGTGCAAGCCACCTTAAATGGTATCTGCAGCCCATGGACCGTTCAAGCCCAAACTCAAACAAGACTAATGTCCTGCCCGAAGTCGAGCATAGATGCACTACTTCTAAGGATAGAGACAGCCTCTCTTGTAAAAGTAGCCGGCAACTGTACCGCACCAACCGAAACACAGAGTTTTAATGTGGATTATGAGGATGACGATGGTACCTCCCCAGTGGACTATGTTTATACCTGGAGATGGTTGTATTTCGATTGGAATACGTCAGTAGTTACAACGCATCTGCGACCTAACCTATAGTCATCATGTACCTATGTTATATTTGAGGTTAAATGTTACAATACCGACAAAAAACCCATAAACGATATGACCCTAACTAATCAAAATCAAAAGTTATTAGTATACAATAATGCTCTCTTAGGGTCTGGGGTTAAAAATCATTGACACTGATAAGCTATAAGCAAAGTGGAAGCAAGTATTGTATTGTAAGTGACGAACGAAGTTAGGCAAGATTTCAGTAACGCATTTTTCTTTGTACAGCCGCTGAGGGCCCCAACACTGATGTAACCAAGTATTTTCTTGATCTTAGGACACTTGTAACGACTAAATAACATAATAAATGAAATAACACCTGATTTTGAGTTAGATAGGTCATAGATAAATGTCATAATAATAGCAGCTACTGACTTTATAATAGTGCTCAGATGAACTGCACCACTAGTCGAAGGTAATATTCCATCCGCACAAAACTTTTGACAGATAACAGAATTCTAGTTCGACAAGAAAAGATCTCACATACATCACGAAGCAACTATTGTGTTCCATGCAGTAATGCGGTTGACGGCTATGTTTACAAACGAGGCGACCATGTTATTCCTTAGGTATAAGTTATGGTAATCCATGCTGCAGGATGCAGAAGAAACCAAACCGCGTAAATATTTTCCACTTAGCAGTGATTACGTGTTTGTTCCGCTTGGTTAAGTTTTGGTTTGTGGAGTCCGACCAAAAGAAATTCAGGTAATTACTTCCCTGTTTGTTTGATGCTGCTTTGACAAGAGGGCTGGTTTTATCTCGAACAGAGAATTGCGATTGCTTTTCAGCAGAGAAAGTGGCTAATGTTCGAGGTATCATGCCGCTTGAGCATGAACTTAGGCTCTTATTGTAATTAGTTTTAAGGTATGTCATGTTATATTAAGGGTGGTCACTTATATAAAATTCAAAGGTTTTTGATAAATGTTGGTACAGTGGCACTAAATTTGTATCCTGAATTCTAAATTTATTTATATCTTGTTTCCGTCTACTAGTATTTCACAAATGACAAAATTTTCAGCACGTTAGAGTTAGAGAGGGTTTATTTAATCCCGTACATGAGTTCCGGAAGCTCTTCCGTAATTTCCATTTTGTTAAAAATTCAAATTCACTTTCAGATAAAAGTTTTAAATGTACTCGAGGCTATGAATATTCCTTTACACGCTGCATGAAACTGTTCCGCACATAGTTTTCAGTAGATAACATAACGTAAAGTAAATGTTTTGGAAATGGAAGTGAAAATAAGTGGAAAGCACTGTAAATTCAAGGTGTCAAAAGTGCCTTGCCTACCTGAATAAATAACTTAGTCCTCGCTAGAATATTCTAGTTTCAATATAGCATCTGAAACGTTTTGTAAATAACATTTTTTTAAATTCAAACTCAGCCATTAACACGGCTTAAAATTCCGTAGTCCGTAATAAGGAGACCACATAATTTGAAAACGTCAATATTTATAAAAGAATTCTTACGAACCGACACATCAACATACTGCCCAAAATCTAAAAACCAGAAGTTTTGCTGAAAATTTACTTATCAGTATAAGAAACGAATTATTTTTGGAATTTTGTAAAAACGAAAAGGAATTTTGGAAATTTTACTCCTGAGGGTAAAAAAGCAGTTTGTATGAAAGCGGGAAAATTGAATATGAAATTTTATATGATTTTTAGTTCCCTTTATAACTTTACTTCCAATAGGGTAAAGATATTATATATAATATTGACATTTATGCGAGCAGAGTCGCGATCAAGAACTACTACATGTATACATCTTAATATTTTTTACTTAAACAAAGTATAAATATCATTTGTTTATCATACAAGACCAATAAAAGAGAATCGAACCTACAACATACTTTAGAAGTTTCGGTAAAAACTACTAGGCCAAATCTACTACACTACTTCTACTCTACATACAAATTCCAGTTATTAATTATAAGATTTTTTCTTTATAAGAGAAGAAGATAAAATTAACATGCATAACCTGATTAACGACACTACCATAAAATGTATGACAAGCTCCTTCCAAGAATGGAAATGAAAGATGCGTAAAATTTTGTTTCAACTAATAGATCTGTCCTGTTCACGCCGTAGACACCGTAGCTATTGCCAATATTACTTGGGCGACCCGTTCAAATCCGACTCGATCCCATCATCCCGACCTCCTTTCGCAGACTGATGTTTACCTTACATCTTCAAATTACTTATTCAAATCTCTCCGACCTAATTTCAAACATCTACCTATCTGTTGTCGTCAAAAGAATTCATTGTTTGGTTTTATTAAAAAACAAGGATTTCGTTCCGCCAGCCCTCGCTTTCAAAGAGATTAAAAATTTGAATTTAAATTCAAACATTTGTGAATTCCGCCCGAGCCGCGAGCTTCTTTGAAAATCTCTTCCGGTGCTTAATTAACAAGTAAAAAATGTTTTTGTTTAGAAATCTATAGGCTTGGTTCATCCTTAATGTTCTAATTAACAAAGGTAAGAATTGCTGATTAAAAACAATTATCTTGTTTATGATTGAGTACCTATTGATTCACTTATGCCTGAGGAAATAGAAAAATCTCTTCAACAGGCAAATTTAGGCAGCTACATATATTATCTTTAAAATTTTTAGCTGGCTACGAAGCCTGGAGCTATGCGATTAGACCGGGATGGTACTACTATCGTTCTCGTAATCCACCGTAAAGCAATTCTTGTATTTCTTTTTTGACAGGTGTTGTCGCAGACTTCACTTAAAAACAAAATTAGTCATCTTAGTCCTCAGGAATAGTAACGCATTTACGTACTACTCTGATTTAGGACGTCAGCAGACTAGAGTTGCATTTTAATGTTCATGTGCTGCAGTGAATACTTAACATCAGATGGCCTGTATGCTAGTTTCCTACAATTGTCAAATAAAAAATATTTTGAGAAAACAATAGTTACCTACTAAAATTTTAAACTTAAAACAACAAACGCCAAGTTAAATTTATATAACGTAAACCTCTTATTGAGCTCTATCCGAATATGAACAAAATTCGGTGAACTATAAATCCTGATATATTTTCTCCAAATACAAATCTAATGACCTGTAATAAACCTAACATTCAAATACTAAAGTACAGGATAAACAATAAGAATCTTCTATATACGTGGCATACAGTGTTTCCAGATCAATTGCTCAGAACAAAGATGGTCGTATTTATTTAAATTCCAGGTGTCCTTGCTGCAAACCGGGTGAATTTATTACGTAACCTATATTTATTTCTAATTTTACATTAAATACTCAAATAGCGCAGCGGTTACCAAATACATGACAAGGCGAAAGTTCCGGGTTTGTCTCCCGGTCATGTCCATTTCAACATGCCTTTATTGGCTTCGCTTATTTTGTTATCATACTGGATTAAATGTTAAGTTACATACCCAAACTTTTTACTTACCTAGTCCCAAGCGTGTATTTTAAGTTATAAGATATATTTTTAAATAAACGCCCATTCTCACAAAATTTTAAGAGACAGGCAATTTTGAATCCTACTTAGTGTTAACTGAGTTTAGTTTTATTATGGAGCAGTCACAAAAGAGTACTACGGAGGATTTAAAAATATTTTTATAGAATGTTCCTTTTCGCTTCCGCAATTATGTTCCGTTCCGCTTAATAAGGCTTGAAGTTTAGTGCACAGTGCTGTGCACGGCGTAGCTACAGCTTCTTGCAGAACTCATTCAAAACCAACAATTCTAAGTGGAAAAGGAACATTCACTTGTTATTTTTAACTTAGTCCGCTTATAATTCTGCAAGATTTGAAATAGTTTTCTTTAAATTTTGTTAATAGGAAAGTTAAGTAGCGACTTTACGTTCATTTGTTAGTAAGTAAAAATATAAATGTGTACCTATATTTCTATTGACGGTTCTAGATTCAAGTTTTAAATCGTTGTCATTTTTTTAACTAGAAGCAGTAAACAGGTATGTAGATTACCAAACCACTGTAGTCAATACCAAGACTCCTATGATTCCTTATAGAATAGTTCCAGTTTAACGTTATTAAAACATGAAGTAAGGTCAGTGAAAATTAGTTTCAACGGCATATTGATTACTTTTTGAGATATTTTCGGTATGGATTATTGAACGCTTTATTCCGCGCCGCCAACTGAACAGTAAGATCAGTCTGGAGTATCGCCGACCATGAATGCTTTCCGCACCACACGGCACCGCTATATTTTAATTAATATTGTGGTGTTGTATAAAGTAATCAATATCGCTATGGGATCATATCCTGAGGAGTGTTCAACCAACTTGAGAAAGATTCCAGACAAAGAGAGAATCCTCGAAACCCGAAAAACACCTCACCCATTTCCTCCCTCTACGAGAGACTGAGAATACCATTGGGTTAAACTAACAGATTTTGAATAGTATGTCCCCGGATACCTTCGAACCCTTTACTGCGTAGTTCCACACAATCCTTGAAGAGAGTCCTTTTAAAATTCCTACTGTTAAGTATCAAGGTTTTTGCTATGCATATCACTTCCCCCACGTAATCATCTTCAAATTAGTTAAGTAAAAAGAAAATAGGGTTTAATTATGAATATTTTCAGTACATTCCTTCAGCTTAATTACCTCCTCGCTGGCTTTGCATTTAAATGTACCTACTTTAATATAGAAAGAAATTTGTGTGCAGTACGCTACGGGAATTTGCAAAAAGTTTTAAAATTGTCAAACAATGTTTCCTGTGGTTTTCTGTTTTAGTTCCCAGTTTCATATTAGTTGGCTATCGAAAGCTTTTGTATTTAATATTCTTTAGCATCTTCTACCACGTAATTTTTCATTTCTACCTATATGCAGGATGTGGAACCAACTTCCTCGTAACTTAGTCCCTGAACGCGATGACATGAGGCGCTTTGTAAAAGGTATAAAGACTGTTCTCCTTCAAAGCCGATGTGATGCTGGCAGCTCCTCTGGTATTGCAAATGTCCAGGCAACGGTTAATACTTTCTATCAGGAGGCCTGTTTGCTTTTTCGTTAGGCTACTCTACATAAAAAGGAACTCTTTATTCGTCATATTTGTTATTGCATAACTTCGACATTTATTAGACGTTTAGCAAAACTCGTTTTTTTAATTGTAAAACTTACTTCGTTTAGTCCCATTCATACTTGAAGAAAAATACCACCCATAGGCTGCAAAAATAGGGCATGAAATTTTATTTAATATCATGAAAGTTGTACCTTTATTACGCTTTGCCCAAAACTTACTTAGGTCACTATCAGTAGGTGCGTATGTAGATAAGTCTTTTAACAGGAAACGTTACCTTCGGAACATCGCGACTAAATAGCTAATAAGTAAGATTTAGCGGTGATAAATCCGTAAAATATCGGCATTGTTAGTTTTGTCGACCCAAACGCATAAGTCACCGGTCCCTTAGAGATGCGACCTTCCTAAACTAGAGGTGGAGAATTTTCGGTGTTCGGGTAATAAATTGTATTCGGTCAGTTTGTCCCAATAAATATAATGTGCGTATTTTAAGATGGGTGTGTCGCGTTCTTTATTATGAGATTGAGATTATGATGATATGAGAACTACTGGATATTTTGTTTATGTGGGAAAAGTAGCAAACGAGTATGAAAACCACCTGATGTTAAGCAGTCGCAGCCCTTAGATATCCACGAACAACCACAAACACGACCAAAATCCTATCTAAGCTCGAACGTAGATGCGTGTTATTCTAGAGGATTAAGAGGTAACCTCACTTCAAAGTGTAGCCGGCAACCGCACCTCTCCAACCGAAACACAAGTAATGCGTCACGGCGGATTATGAGGGCGGCGGTGGTACCTCCACAGTCGAACTATAGTTCTCCCACCTTTAACCTTTAATCTATATTATGAGATTGAGATTATATTATAAACATCTCTACATAGTATAAAACAAAGTCGCTTACGCCGTCGTCTTTACGTCGCCATCTGCACGTTTAGATCTTTTAAATTAAGCAAGAGATTTTAATGTAATTTTCATCAATGGATCGAGTGATTCAGGAGGAATTTATATCAACTTAAAAATTACAGTCAACCCTCCTTTAATTATCATATTATCAGTTCTCAAGTAAAAAAATATTTTAGTTCTGATTTATACACTTGAAAACGTTAGTTTAACTTAAAGGTAACTTAACTTAATACCTTAAAACTTATTATTAGTTATTCTATGAAATAACTTAAAACGAATTACAATAAAACCCTAAACTAATATCTAAAGGGAATCAGTACCTATGCGGTGTGGTACCAAAAATACTGACCGCATTCCCATACTCAATAGCGGTCGCAGTTCTCTATATGAGATATTAACCAGCCCTCTTATCATCAGCAGCATCAATCAAACGTGGAACTAATTGTTCGAAAAATGCTTTGGAACTCAGAGCCCACGCACAAAAGGTTTCACACACGCACAAAGCAGGACAAAACCGTAATCATTGCTAAAGGAAATATTTACACATATTTAGGCCGCTTAGCTCCTAATGTAAAATTTAAGTAACATCTTTACAACAACGCCGGCTCTCCCATTGTAAATATTGATATTTGTACCACCCGCGGGCTCCCGTCCCAATAACCCTATTACACCAATCAGGAACCGAAATACATTTTGCCCTAAATTAGACTTATCGTTTCACACCCAATAAATTTAATAGACCCCAACTGAGCTTGAAAATGGTACAGAAAGGGTGACAAAAGGGTTACATAATAATTTTATGAGATATTGCAATATTCACAACACTTATAGATTAAAAGAAACTAGAAAACAAATAACAACTAAAATTCAAAACTTATTCGTTTCTAAGAATTTGAAGAAGCAATCGAGCGTGGCAATGAGGATAACGAAGAACAGTCGCTACAGCCTATGCCTATATAGGCATCTCTGTCTCTACGCATAGATATTGACAGGTGGTAGAACTATAGTTCGTTTGAGGAGGTACCACCACCACCTTCATAATCCACCGTCAAGCAACTCTGTTGTTGCGGTTGGAGAAGTGCAAATAGATTTTAGTCCGAGGGGTAATAAGTGGCTACTGCAGGAAATGGATCAGCTGCCTTTTTGTCACTACTTTTATATTTGTGTCGTGTTTTCTATTTTTGCATACTTTTTGTGGTTTACAATAAAGTTTAAATAATATTTAATATTTGAAATTTGAAACAGCATCGCAATACAACTTCAAACAGAACGAAAAGTCCTACTAAGATTATACGTAGATGCGTGACTACTCCTGAGGACTGGGATTATCGCTTCCCTTCTAAATCTAGCTGGCAACCGCAAGTTTTCAAACGAAACACAGAAGTTACTTCACCGCGGATTATGAGAGCGGTAGTGGTACCTCCCCGATCAAACTATAGCAGCACCACTTGTATTTATTTACTAAGTTACTACTAATATAAGCCATAAAGCGCCAGAAAAGATAATAAACAAGTGTATATGTACGCGCATAAATTGAGATGGCTTTTAATTATCTCGAACCAACAAAAGATTGAATCAGTTCAAGGTGTTTTACATAATACTCGGGGAATATGAAATATGTATGTCTGCCGCCTGTCTCGCGTTATTAATCACTTAATAATGAAGGTGTCGTTATTAGGTCCTTGTTCTATCGTAACAAAGGTAACGATATGTGATAAAACTTTCCATTATATAACAGGCTTACAACAGGATATAACAGGCTTTATGCTACGCATATTAAATTCATTTTAAAATTGCATTAGCACGTCTAAAATTATAAGTGTCGTTATCGTTTTGTTGAGGGAGGGCATAAAAGTTCAAAAATGGACAAAGATTCACTAGTTTTCTCGGAACTCCATGCAAAAAAGACAAAATTTACACAAATCACCAAAACGCAAGAATCGCGCTAGAAATTTGTATGGCGGTGGTTCCTATCCTTCGAATCGCTCCATTTCTACCAGCTACCATATCTACAATTGACGCTACAAACTATTCACTAGGGTCATATGAATAGAAAAACGTCCACGGCATGATTGTCGATTTTATAAATATCTATAAAGATATTATAAATATCTTGTTTATATAATATATCATTACTCGCATACAGTTGGACATTATCCTTGTTGTCAAAGTTTGCCGAACTCCCTCCGCACGGCAATTTTTGGCGCCAAAATTTATGAGCTTTCATGAAAACATCGTCTTCCACCTCCACAGTGAAAGTTTATTAGGCGAGCTTTAATCAAGAATTGCTTATGACAGAACTTTTGAAAATGTTTCAAGGACGTGAAGAAAGGTCAAAGTTGATATATAACAGTTGAGAATATGCAGTGTTTGAAATATCTTATTGTTAAACCCTCTTACGAAAATAAAATATATTCTTAAATTGTTAGAAACGAGCATATGGGTGGAAATATCATCTTCAAACTTACATAAAAAGAATAGGGTCTATCCATAGATATCGCCTTTATGATTTAAACACCTAACATTATAATTAGATCTACTAAAAATCTCTTCTACATCTAAACATAAATATCTGCTATCTGCCTGTCATAGCAGCTTTAGGCTCGTCAAGTCTTAAGGAAGCCGACAGCCAGCTAATAAAATTTACACAGACGTTTTTGCACGTCTTAATAGCTATAAAGTGGAAGAACTATCGACCGAGGAGGTACCACCGCCGCCCTCATCATCCGCCATAAAGCATTACTTGTGTTTCGGTTAGAGAGGTGCAGTTGTCGGCTACACTTTAAAGCGTGGCGACCATCTTAATCCTCAGGAATAGCAACGCATCTACGTTCGAGCTCAGATAGGATTTCCGTCGTATTTGTGGTTGTACGTAGGTCTATGGGTTGCGACTACTTACCATCAGGTGGTTCCATGCTCGTCTGCTACTCTTCTCACATAAAAAGATACAGGCAACAATAATATCAATCCTCTCAATAATTACAATGAAAAGCAAATACTGCTTACAAATGTAACGTATTCAAGTGACGTTCTTAAACTCATTATCGGAACACGCGACACAGCTGATCCAATGATATGGGGCGAGCATGTATTAAACAATAAAGCAACGAAACGATAGCGTTTCATTGCTTTATTGTTTCGTTTCCAAACTATATAAATTACCTGTTATTGCAATTGCTGAACTGAACAAACGATTCTTACAAGTCGATGGTAGTTTATTGAGTTTAAAAAATAGTAGTAAAGAATCTATTTTTACAAATTTCTCTAATAAACTACCATCGACTCTACTTTGAATAAAAATATTTTTATATTGCTTTCGATCAACTTCCGATTTAAATTACATATGTTGTACTTAATATATTTTTTGCAATAAATAGCCTCTTTTTATTTCTCATATTGCTAATTCTTATGCTTAACGTTAATGTCATATACATATACTGTATGATTTTATTTCCTACAAAAACGAACGAGAAATGTTCAATAACAGTTAATAGAGAAATATGCTTTTTTTCCGTTTGTAGCCCAGCTTTGAACCACTCATCATCATAAATACTAGTATTTTCTTAATACTACTTTATGTCACGTCTTTCCTCACGCAGACTTCGATTTTACAAAAAATTACACATCCAAAATGACACTGACACTTCCAAAATTCCTTGCTTACTGCTCACTTATGTTTTAAAAATAACCTACCTGCAAAATTTTAAGATTAAAATTCAGTGATTTTGGCAGTACTTTAGTCTCTGGGTCAATAACTACCATTACCTATCTTTTACTACGTTACTACGGTACGGTGACGAAAAGATATGTGAGATCTCAAATATCGGTTTTTGAAGTCAGTGTTTTGGATTGGCACGAAAGATTACCTAAGTGACAGTTACGATTCGATATCGTGCTTAACCACCGACCGACGTAGTACAAGGGACTTACCACGAGCAGAAATTAAATTCGTATTCCGATCGTGTAATCAAGATAGACACTTCGATGCACATCTGCGCCTCAGTATTACAAGCCCGAATCAATAAAATTATCCAATTTAGACTCTATCCCCCGTAAAATAAGGTCAATTGAGCTCTAAGATCCTCCTTCTGAGATATTAAAAGGATTACAGTTCGGCCGACGAGAATGATTCGCAAGGCCCGTATTGTTCTCCTTTGTTCGAAGTTTATCTATATTATTGTGGAATTATTACATGTGTCTGTTAATAAATTATTCTTTGAGCTAATACTTATATTAGGTTTTTTTGTCAGAAGAGTAGCAAACTAGCATGTAAACCACCTGATGTGAAGTAGTCGCAACCCACAGACATCCACGTACAACCACAAACACGACCGAAATCCTATCTGAGCTCGAACGTAGATGCGTTGCTACTACTGAGGACTAAGATGGTCGCCTCATTTATTAAATGCTTGTAGAACTTAAAATCATTGGAAAAACTACCGATATTATACTTAGCGTATTTGTCATCTAGCTTCTGCGATGCCCCCCCCACCCTCCACTAGATGGACGACGAAAAGACGACCTCATAAATGTCGCAACGGTCACATTGAAGATTTATGAGGAAGACCTATGTCCAGCAATGAACATCAAAAGACTGAGATTACGTTTGTATTTTAAGCATCCATTTTCCCCATATAAACAATATTTTAATCATCTCCAAATGTATACAAAGTCGGAGATAAAAGCTAATCTGTTATAAAATAACCCTCGGAACAAAGGGGTGGTGAATCCAAAAGTGTTTTGAAGGGCTTTGACAAATGGCAATGCGAACTTACTTGACAATTTAATAACTTATAGTGATGGGTGGTTTATTGACTGAGACACACCGTATAACTAAGACAGACGTTGTTTGAATCAATTCTATTATTTTTCAATAAGTTAAATGATTATTATTATTTCTAATGTTATTTCTTCTTTAACTTTTGGATTGTTACTTATTTATTCGCTTTTATAACTTATATTATTTTATTTATATGCCTACATATCCTCACGTATTTAGAGCCTCATCCAGCATCCCTCTGATACCATGTTTGACTATCATCAGGCATTTAATCGCCTTTTATAACCTTTATTTTAAGTTTTGAATATTAACGTATGTAAGGTTAGTTTAAGATTTTGCAAAGTAAAATAAATAAAAAGCAATACTGAATTTAAAATATGACGATCGAACTTTCAGGAGATGCTCTAGATTCCAATCCAATTAGAGTTTCCGAATCCAAAATAAGAAAAATAGGTATATTGTTTAATGATATAAAATAAACATTGAATAGTGAATGTTGTGATAAGCCATATAGTTCTGCCTAATATTTTTTCCTCTAATAGGAATTCCTTATCCAACGATGGGAGAATATATACGTTTGTAGTATTTAATAAATAATTTAAATATTTAAAGTTTTGGTTTCAACTTTATCATCAACCCATTACTCTCAGCGGGACAGTAACACGTACCATGTAGTAGCAGGGCATGGGTCCCCTTTTTGGATTTTTATTTATACATTGAAAGTAGTAAATTGCCGCCCATGGGCATCTATAACCAACTATATATAGAACAAGAGTCCCACTTGGAATCGATCTCAGATGTTCCTGAGGACTAAGATGTGCGCCTCATATATAGGTTAACCGACATCTAAACAAAATGAGGATCCGAATATTTAGTCCATCGTGCTGGCCAAGTGCTGATGACTAGCATTTTCCACAAATGATTCTTTATAATAGTATAGTATATTATGTAACTTTAATCCTCATTTCCAATCACATAATAAAACCAAACCTATATTTACTTACCAAGTTTAATCTCTGCATGGTCGATAACAGTGACAACGGTATGTGAAACGCAACGCTATTTGAACCTTTCAAGCTTAGACTCAAGGTTGAAATTCATTTGAACACTTATACAGTTATCAGCCTTACAGTAATTGGTGCAAGCCGACGTAATTGGTAGTTTTCAAAAGCACGCAGCGACATCAATGTGGTACATCATGCAATCAACAAACAGAACAACAATACCAATTATGCGAGAATGTGTATCTGAATTGAGTGAGGGTTTGACCTCATTTGGTTGCACTTTCCCAGCTTTTCTGTTCGGTGGGCATTGATCAGAGGCTGTTGTAAAAAATGTTTAACGTTTTAGAAGTTGTTAAATATTGTCAACTATGGATATCCTTAGTAAATAGTTCCTAGTATAAATACCCATAATATTAGCGTAAGTACTGCAGAAATATTGATTTCTGTTATGTTCTCATTGGAGAACACTCGTTAATTGAGTTTAGCAAAAGTAATTGTCGTGAAGCTTCGAACTGATAATATTTTTAAATACATTTGACCGAAGAATTATTTAACTAGAATAATAAATGAATGTGCAAACCACTTTTGATGTGTTAATATCCAAATACCCTTTCCGTCACACATGCATTTCTAGCCTTAAAGATTTAATTAAAACGCCTGATATACATTGTTATTTCCTTTATAATTCTCTTTAAATAATACAAGTGCATTTTACATTAATTTGATGAGAAACAAATAGATAAAACGATGCCTCTAGAGTCGGACTAACAGATGAAAGATTATGCCACCTTAAAACTATAATAGCTACACTACGCTGATACTTGAAAATTTTAGAATCTTAAGCATTGACGTGAGATACATTCTGCCAACGACCATACCAAAAAATTTTGACAAGGCCACGGTCCATATCAACAAATGGGGGCAAACCTCCACTTGCATCGGATGCCAGTTTATAAACTAGAAACCTAGCCTTGCCCGACGGCAAATTCCACTGGGCATTCGGCCACTATGCTTTAATTCTATGCTCCTCCGCTAATACGTAGAGATGCAGCGTACAAGAATATTTAAGGTTCCGCGGATGTAGGGAATTGACGTCAATCATCACTCCCACTCATGCGGAAAAGAACGATAAAGGTCGCATCACTATCGTTATTGTCATCATCATCGCCCGCAATCAGAATATGGTCGCAAGCAAACGCGCCGCTTGGGTCCAAGACTGTACCAATTCGGCGGTGGCAGGCGAAACCAGCGAGAGGATGTAGCAGGAGTTAAGCACAAAAACGGAATCATCCCATTTAAACACTCTTATTTAAAAGTGGGCAAAATCTACTCTATAAAAGTAAGCTGGGGTACACCAAAACCCGATACTAAGCCTGAGCAAAGAGGGGCTCCTTGAGGCCCGTAGGTCCAGAGGCTAGGATATCTGCGATAATAACATGTAGAGGGACAGATGTCAAGAAATGGGATGTAAAAAATGTTGTAACTGAGAAGAGAAAATTCGAAATGTTCAAACAGAACAAACGGGAAATTAAAATCAAAACGCGAATTTCGATATTTCTAGTTTTAACAATGACAAACTTTCATGGAAACATTTACCCACTGTTCTACCTTTGGGAAGAGAACTTTTAAAAATCCTTTCAATGCTCTCCTGCCTCATATAGAGGAAAACTGTGCAAATTTGTTCATGTTACCCACCATTACAAAATTACGGTCGAATACTATAGCGTTAATTTTCACCCTGGATTTTAATGAAAATGTAACGACTATACATAGAGGCATAATTGGCATTCAGTAACATTAATATAAAAATTTCTTAATTTTGAACATTCAAAATGACTCCAGTAAAAGCCAATATTTGCTGGTCCTCAAAATGAAATAGCAATTCTCTTGTAGTTTGAGGTATTTTTAGTTTCTCCTTTGATCCGAAGCCTTGGTTGACCGCAATAAGCACTGCTAAAGAGATAAAAGTAAGTTAGATGCCTTTGTGACGAAACCCGGCCAAGCCTCCGAATGTAATGAAAATCTTCGGTTGCAGTGGAAAATTTATCTTTTCCAATAACCACGTTGTATTTCAGCAGTAATAGCGTAGGTCAAATATCGTTATCAAATATCTCATACGGGCGATACGGGTTTCGAATCCACGTGTATAGAATAATGTACATATCAGAAATTAATTATCATTTGCTTACCTTGGATAAAAATCGTCTTCGTCACGAAATCGTCAAAATCATCACGAAAACGGCACGAAGGAACCTACACACCTGAGAGTCTTTTAAGATATGAAATCTATCAATCCTGTCAAGTAATAGACTATAGAATAATCCTTCTCATTCTAAGTGAAAGACCCCTACTGTAAACAGTAATGACATGTTGAAAAAAAAACATAAAAACCCTTTTCAATTTATAGTAAACCAGAAAATATTTTGTTGTATTATGTGCCGATACGGGTCACGCAATAGACTTTGATACTATTCAAGCTCAAATATTTTAAGTTGATTTTTTTTACATTAAAAAAGAGTGACCAATGTGGATGCAGAACACCTTGTGTTATTGATCGTTGAATACATTGATCACAACCTAAATCAGAACTGAAGTCGTACATAGATGCATTGATGGTTTTGAGACTAAGACGTTCTTCATATCGCTTGTAAATGTATTCGGGAACCAAACTTTCCAATCTAACGGAATTACTTCAAGATCGACTATGAGAAAGCGACAGTACCTACATGATTAAACTATGGTTTTAGCACTTTATAATAACATTATATCATTTTATAGCAACCTTTGATAGAAAGTCTTCATATACGTTGTCAATTTGACAAAGAACATTTTCTCTAATAGTATTAAAAAGTTTTGAACAAAACAAATATCTGTCATTTTCAAACATTCACAATTTCGTAATATACAGTAATGATCGCTGTAACGTTAGTTGTCGTCAAAGAAGTCTATTTACTTAAAGAAAAGGTTTTTGTTTGTGAAACTTTATCTTTTCACCGCAGACACAGATTAAAAATAATGTTGCGATTATTAATGAAAATAAAGAGTCTCTGCTGAGTTGTTTCATGTTCAGTCTTCAAGACATCGTTTAAAGCTTATAATCATTGGTTTTAGAAAAACAATTTTCCGTATATCCATCCATCCATTTAAAGGTGGGAGAACTATAGTTCGACTGGGGAGGTACCACCGCCGCCCTCATAACCCAACGCAACGCAACGAATAGCAACGCATCTACGTTCGAGCTCATATAGGATTTCGGTCCTGTTTGTGGTTGTACGTGGATGTCTATGGGCTGCTACTACTTAACATCAGGTGATTTGAACTGAACTGAAAATAATTACGTAAAATTATATATAACTGACTAGCCGTGCCCTGCGGCATCACCCGCATTTAAAAACCCATGGACGGCGCTATACGTTGACAAGCCCTTTCCAGAGAAAATAAAATTATTATGGAAATTCAAATTTGTGGGTCACTTCTATTTTGTATTTGATAGGTTTAACCCATTTGAAAGTACTCGAAGTATTAGGGCAAGCGATTATTGTCGGCTCGTGACACTGAATAAGACTACTCAATAATTGACCTGAATAAAGGCTATTTCTAAAATATGAATTTACCATTCTTAATTGTGATCGAATTTTCTATCCATAGAATTTGTAAGTTTATGGATAGACAATTGGATCTATAATGTATACTTACAACTTTGTCAAATAGTTGAAACTCATATGAACCTCCTATTGTACAACAATACATTATAAATATATGTACATATGAGAACCTTTTTATGTTGTAAGGTCACAAACGAGTGTGCAGGCCATCTGATGTTAAATTGTTTCTGCAGCCCATGAAAATCTACGTGCAACCGCAAATAAGACTAAAGTCTTACCTGATAATGTGGATAAATGTGTTGCTATTGCTAAAGATTGAGACGGTCGCCTATGAATGTAGCAGGCAAGAATAAATAAGAACTAGTTTACCATGGATTATGAGGCGTTGGTACCTCCCCGGTCGAAGTAAAGAAGGCCTCCTCCCGAAAGCCGCCCTCTACCTTGGGAGCTCTTGCACTAGATCTCCTCCTACCATAAAGGACCACAATTACCATGGAACAATTTAATAAAAAAAAATGGATTCTATTCTATGACTAGCTGTGCCCATGACATCAACGGTGACGATTGAATTAAATTGACATAACTTCTTTATGTTTAACCGATTTCAATGAAAAAAACCACTAAATGTTAAGTGAAGCCCACCACAATATAATCCTGAAAACTGCATTCCAATCGGATAAGCCGATTTCTGAGATTAGCGTGCACAAACATACAGATATATAGACAAACAGACAAATCCAAAATACATTGTTTTGGTTATAAACTGATATTTTCGCGGAATCCATACATAATATTATATAACATGACCACGAGCCATACAACTGGTTCGAAATCAGCAATTAAAAATCAAAAATCATTAATCGTGAATATCGGTTATATAAAATAACACATTGTTTTGGGTTCTTTTGCGTATATTTCTTAATATTGAGGTCTTCCTCAGACCTAAAGATGTACAGACAGCGATCAGTTAGTTATATATATATATATATATATATATATAACTAACTCGATCTACAATTCATTATTTTATTATATCGT
>DWON01003234.1:0-18454 GCA_018251015.1 Phocides pigmalion okeechobee
GTTTTCCTATCCCTCATAGTGCATGCTTTGAAATATATACCATTATACGTTGTGGTGGCGGATTGTTGCAAAGTAATATTAACAACAACTTAATAGCATGGTTTTCCGCAAAGTAACGTCTGATACTATTAACTACCATATTTGTGTAATTTTTCGGCGCATATCCAATCTAGAGAAAAGAACTCCAGCTTAGTGCCTGCCTCCCGCAATACTAAATTCGATGTAATATATGAGCACTGCAGTCATAGTGTTAATGAACCAATCGTTAACCGTTCCACGGATGCACGGTTCATTGGAACTTAATGTAATAATATGTCTCGGAGTAACCGTAGACTCATCGAAAGGTCGAGTTTGATTTATTGCTTTGCTTTTCTCTAAGCTAATCTTTGCTCTTCTTTGTTCTCAGATATTGTTTCGTTAACCGTGCTTTCTAACCCATTTGAAATCTAATAATATTTTCCTTGCAATGATTGGTACATTAAATAAATTTAATACTTAATAGAATATTTTGATCGTGGATCACCAGCAACTCTCGTAAGCGTAGAAGTAATTCTTGCATTATTTTGTTAGAGACGTGAGTATTGGGCATATACTTACATCTCACTGGCCAGGAGTAGTTATGTACGATCTAATATTGGAAGTTGTCGTTGGATGTGGAATGTCTAGTCCATCGGAACAGCTGCTTAATTTTGAGTAGTCTAAATACTCGTCTTCTACTCTCCTAATTAAAAAAAAAAACAAAAGTATTGTCCATTACTGATAAAGCGGAAATTACTTGCATTGCAATAAGTGTTTAATTTTAAAAACTGGCTCAAATATCCTGAAGAAGAACTTTACTTAATCCTTGGTGCATAACCGTTTTGTATTTCCTGGAGAATTTAGTAAAATTAACGAAGAGAAATCTTGTGATTCACGCGTACGAATTCTAAAAGTTTGTTAATTTCTAATAAACACTTGTAAATGAAAAATAAGCACTCAATTTCATTTTCTTTGTAAAGCAAATGACCTAGAAAGGAGGTAATATGACAGCCATTAAATCTAATAGTATTGAACGAGTAACGAGAGAAATACTCAGAGATTGGCGTTTTATGAGTTCTATTCACGAGCTGGAATACTAAATTAAGAATATAGAAAGATAAAGGTATAATATAATATAAGTAATAGGAAATATATTAGAGGTCTGTTAAAAAGGGGACCGACTGACTGACTAGAAGATGAACGCACAATCGAAACCGCTGAACCTAAAGATTTTAACCTAAAGTTTTTAAAACCAGAATTTTGCAGATAAGTTCCTTTAAAAGCATAGGTTAAAATTAAGGGAAGAATTTTGGAAATTCCATAGAACATAAAAATGTCTTTGACTTTTTAATCCATTTTATAGATTTTCTTTAAATAAACATAGATGGTAAAAATAGAGTTGCATACTTTATTGGAATATATTGTAATATTACTCGATGCTGGAAAACCGCGGGTCGGCAAGAAGTTGATTGAAGGTGGTCGGATGCTGTGACGTGACTTATAACACTCATGATACTGCATAGCACAGCTGATTGGTTGGTAATTGTAATTACGTAATGTTATTGCTGGTATTATCAGTGCACTCAATACTCTTGTCGCTAATTACATTAGTAATTGTGTTCTTTCTCCAGTGAAAGCTTATAGTTTCAAGAAAAGGTTTTGTCTATTGCTTCGAACGGATTTATATCTATATTTCGATCTTGTTGTCTTTTATATGTAAGCTGTGGAGTTCTCTACGGAATTATATGTACATTATATTGCAGGATAAAATATCGTAACATAGTAATGATCTGGATAATTTCCCCGATTACTTTCATAATAATTGTTTACAGAATTTAAAGTTATCTATTTTCGTATTTAAAAGAGGTATTTTGCGTGACACTATCTTGTTTACTTTTAATGTAAGCGAGTTAAATTACTTTTTGTCATCTTACTATTTTGTATTGGTGCGATTTTTTCGTACGATGTTGTTGGTTTACATTCATTTCGGACGAATTCATTGTTGAATTTAATTTATTTTGTTACTTTTCTCTAGAAAGCGAGCCGTGTATAGAAATTTATATATAGATATTTATACGATTGCTTGCGTCAAATCTAATATATACGCAATCAAAAGAAAGGTTATTTTCTTCATTTCCTAATTTGATAAAAAAATTCATTTTCTTTAAAAATATAAATAATTTGAAATATGAATGTATAAAAATAATTACCACGGACCCACCGTAAATGACGACAGAGGAAAAAGACAAACTTGGAAGAAAGGAAAAGCGTTCTGTAGAAAAAAATAACGAATGTCTGCGGGTTTTATGCACCCTCAGCAATTTGCGCCGGCAAAACATTTTTAAGTATAGAAACTTTTCGTCTTATGATTTTAAACCAATATCATCGCGGAATTTATACAGTTTACTATGTAACAGGTACTTATGATTTAGGTAAATTATAAATAGTGCAAAGTTCAGTGTGTAAAGATACTGATAGCGTGTGTCGTCATATAGAATACAAAAAGTAAATCGAACTAGACGTAGCATAGATACATTAGTCTATCACTAGCACCTGTCAACTGTTTGCTCACGACAGCGCAGTTCAAAATATCAGCATTTGAAAATCGAATACCCGTTACATAGTAAAACCTTTCGTTTTATATAACTCTCCTTTATATCGAGCATATTTAATAAAGCGCTCGTGTTACTTCTTTACATGATAGATTTCTTTTGCCAATGAATGATTTTTTATTTCTGTTTCGTAATCTAGATGGTAGCAAATAGTATCGATCGCTTGTAATCGATAGTGAAAGTTTTTCTACAGTACTATGTTTCATGTGGATGAATAGTATCTTTTCACTTCCATTGAATCGTAATAATGTATTTGCATAATGTGTGTAATGTAACTGTTAACTGAGGCGTGAGCAAGGGCGTAATTTATTCATATCGACATTCCAGAACAAAATGATAAAGGTAAGATTACGAGTTATGTAAAGATCGTTGGTTTGTTTCAAATAAATGTAATATTCTTTTACGAACCTTACGTAGACTTTCCTGATCAATGAATACTGCAAATGTTACTTATTCCTTCAAGTTTCATGGAAGAAATGTCTGTTTTATAAAATCTTCAGTAGCCTTGTTGATCTCTTGATCTTTTTTCGACTTGGTGCCAAATTTCAAAAGTTTAGCATTCAGCTCACTGTGTCTACGTTCTGGCTTCGTGTTCCAAATCCACTGCAGAGGAGCTAATTTGCAGTACGTTTGCTCAGCCAGACGTGCTGGCGTCTGTCGTATCGATTCTTTTGACCTTGCTTATGTAACCCCTGAATTAATGTCTCCTGTTATATTTGTTACTATCTTACTTTTTATTCTTATTCACGTAACTTCGTCTTCAGTACTATGATTGTGTTTAGTGCTCGAATAAACTGCTAGTTTTTTTGCTATAATATATATCTTGTACTATCAAATATTTATAATTTGACAGGTAGGGTAAGTATAGTTAGATCGGGAAGCTGCTGTCGCTGTTCTCGAAATTCAGATTGAAGCAACTTTTGTTTGGATTGGAGAAGCGCTGTCGCTAGTTACATTTAGAAGGTAGAAGTAAATATATCTTAGTCCTCAGTAGCATGGTAACGACCTTCGACCTTGGCTAGGGCTTCAATTTTGTTTAAGGTTTTATGAGGATGGCCATAGGCCGCATCAACTATATAACACGAGGCGGTTTGCATAAACAAGCGCGCAGTCCATCTGCTACTTTTCTCACAAAAAAGTTAATTACGGTAAGAGAAAATGGATTATGTTCTTTGTTACACTGTTTAATACAGATTTTTTAGCAAAGCTTCTCTTTAACCTGAAAATGGCGCATCGCATACACCGCATTTACATTCGCCGGTAAAAGAATATCATTACTTTTATCCGCATAGGTGGGCTATTCAACCCCTCTAGTCTGTACCCTTGTACAGACTAAGTGCTATTAGAATACGCCGCACATCACACTCGCTATAAACTACGTTTACCGTGAGCGCTTTGTACGTAACTGCGTTTAATTGGCAAACATAAAATATTTATAAAGTATGGCACAGTTACAAGTCAATGTACTAAGTATAGTGTGTCACAAGGTGCTGTTTAGGACATCTTTAACAAATTTTGACTCCGCATGAAAGGTTTACGAACAATATTCTGTAATATGTTTATTATTATTGAACTATCATATTTTCTCATTAAATCTTATTTTTGATAAAAATATCAATAGGTAAAATAAATGAAATGGAGATACAATTTGTCGATATTACAGTAAGATTAAGAAAAACCAACGTAATAATCAATAATTTAAACGAAGATCTTAATCGGTAACTATAATCATAACTTACTTACCTTTCTCTTTTATATCTTTATAATTGCTTCCTAAAAGTACACAGCGTTCTAGTTTTGTTTCGTCTATCAATTCACGCACGATGATTCACAAACCCCTGCATTATTTTGTGCATGTGTGAGTGTGTGTAGATGTCTAACTTGCACAAGTGCGCATGTAGTGGCGTCGGTGGATGCGACAGGGGTGGCTACCCCGCCTTCACAGGCTAGGGCGGTACCATGACTCATCTGCCGATATTCTGTTCTGTATTATTTTCTTCTAACGTTTTCTTGTTTTGCATTTGTTTCCCATTTTTTCTTCTTTCAATTTTTTTTATTAAACAACTTGTAGTAATTTTAACGTTAACTTCTTCATGAACTAACTTATACTACTTCCGTATGTTATTAAATTTTATGGTATAATTTTACATCCTTTCGTAATCCCTTCGAGAAATCATTATTTTCTATAATGATCCACTTCACATTTGATGTTATGTGACCGATAATTTTATCGAGTCCTGTTATCTATCGACTCCACAAAGCTCGAATCGAGGAGGGCTGCGTGCGCTGCACTAGCCCCAGTCGATCCGCGTAGTACGCACTAAGCCACGGACGAGAGCGGACGTGTCGCGATCGCTCTTGAGAGCCGGCATTTAAATAATCGCTACTCAAATCATTTACGCGTCCAATCTTACCGTCCCCGGTTTTCTATTGCAAAAATAGAGTTCAGCCTTCGCAGTGTTTGTACGTGATTCGATTATTATTGATGTTTTTCAAACGGAATATGTTTCGTCTGAAATCCAATTAGTGTATAGGGTTTATATGACCCATCTACTTATCGTTTTCATTATAGGGTTCGAGTAGCATTTTCTTTTGTAGGCACCTTATCACGCAGATGTTATGTATTAAATTTAAACAATATCGCGTGTTTATAAACGAGTTTAAATGTATTATCGATTCGTGTGCCGAGGTGTAACGTTTTCACTGAGTATTTATTCGAAGGTCTAGCCATTATATTGTACGTTTTGCTATTTATCATTAGGATTTTTTACGAGCAATGATTCTTCCCAAGTGTATAGTAAACTTGCTATTTGCATGCTCATTAACTTTGGAAGCCGGTAAATTGTTTTCTTCTGTATCGTAAATTTTGATAAGTTTTCATACTGTTTTGTCTATATCTTCTTCATTTGACGTTGATTATACTATCTCTTTTAGCTATACTTCATAGACAGTTTTTTGGTAATTTTCGTGTACCCAATTTAAAAATTACACATAACTGCTGCATAGTTCTTCTTACTTGGATTTATTCGATTGTGTGTTTAATATTTATCAAAATTCTCATATTATTTAAATTGTGTCGGTCGCATTTTTCTATATTGTGTTTTTTTTCTCAAGTGTTTTCCGTAAGTTCACTAGAACGTTATCAATATATTATTTATTGTCATTGCATTTATATTTTAGATTGTAGTTTGATATCTTTGTTGGAGATTAAGGAGAATTATTACTGTATTAAAAGAAATACGATACCATCATTGTGTCACCAAATTGTATACCGATTGTGTCATTTATTAATCGAAATATTATTATTACTTCACCATTGTAATTGGCTTTGAATATTTTTTATGCTAGAAAAGTAGAACACCATTAAACCATCTGAAGTTAAATGGTCTCTGCATCCCATGGACATCCAGAAACAAGCGTTGCTATTCTTGACGAATGAGATGGGCGTCTTGCTTGTATGTGTAGCTAATAACCATACCTTTCCAACTGAAACACAAAGAGTTATTTTACAGCTGATTATGAGGGCGGCCGTGATATCTTAGTCGAACTATAGTTTTACCATTATTGGAACTGAAGTGAATGTCTCAATCATTAGTAAGATGTATTTTCTATTGCAACACACATTATCTTTCTTGTTAATGAAATTATATATTTAAAACGAATAAATAGGAATCCCGGATAAAATAGGTATCTTTTAATAATACCCTATAACGTGTATATTGTTAGTTAACTCAATAATTATGTTATAACAGGGTCCAATGCATAATGTCATTGCCACCAGCAGACGATAATTGAGATACAACTTCCAATAATGACCTACTTCGTCCGTCTAAGTGGACTGAGTCATAAGAGTCATATTTGATCATCTCCTTATGAGACATAATATAGATATCTATTATGAAGGCGCATATTTGTAGAAAAATGTGGTAATGTTTTGGAATGAGTTGAATTTTATTGACTGTAATCATCGCCATGGATGCACGTGTTGGTTACACGAAAATTATTTCGCAATTCTTAAAATAAATTTCTTAAGTTTAATGGTTCGTAGCGACTACTAATATAAAAGACCTGACACACTTTTGCACATAATAATGTTACATATTGTTTACGACTATCTTGAGTGATGTTGCCCTTATCGTTAATCGTATGATAAAATCAAGAATTGCTCTTGTTGATCTACGTTGTAATTTCTAAAACAAGTAAATTGTAATGTACTCGTTTTAATTAATGATTTACTCGATATAAATAATAATTAAAATTTGCTTTCGATACGAACTAATTATTTAAAAATATGACGTGATGTGAAATTTTAAATAATAATTAAATTAAAAATACGATCGTCACAGGATAGATTGCACGCAGATGAGAAACTTTTAAATTGATGGTTATTAAAATAATTTATAATAATAATAATTAAATTTGACGTAAATAAAAAAAATAAATTCCTCAATAAAAATTAATATTTGTTATGATTAGCATTTTTATTAAATTTACATGTAAACGACAAATAAGTAACCAGTAGAGAAAGATGGCGGAGAAAAAAGATGACGTCATTAAAGAACGCTATGCCATTCTCGGTCACGCCTTACGAGTAGGTCTTCCCCCTAGACATGCCAGCAGATATTTCGCATCAACAAAGTAAGAGTTGTATCACAACCCACAAATATTTCGCAAGTTGTACACATCGCGTTACAGATGACATCCCTGACCTACAATACTGCTCGGTACTTGGAAATATAGATAAGGTTGTTAAACTAGGTATTCTCACTACAAAGTGGTCTATCTAAGACTTCAAAGGCTTCTTCGCCACTCCAGATTTGCGGGGATTTTTCTAGCACCTATGAAAATTGTTTTGGTTGCAACATTTTTGTCATCGCGTCATTGTCTTTAGTGCATTTAAAAAGCTAAATTAAATTGTGTTTCTATTTTAGTTTCTAGTTTACAATGGATTTGTTTAGTAGCGTTTAATATCGTTTCGTTTGTTTTTGAATTTGTTTAATAATAATTTATCTCTACTATTATATAAAAGTGCAACTTTGGTTCTTTGTTTATTTTTTTGTGTTTCTGTAATACCAAAAATTTTGATTTAATTTATCTCAAATTTCGTTCACAGTACTTGCTAATCTGGTCTCGCTATATGCTTTAATTTTATAACGCTACGTTATATTATAACGGAACAATTGCCCAAAATAATTATAGTTATAATGATTCTGTTGTCTGTTGAAACATTTTTTTAAAATTACGTATGGCTATACAGTTTATACTAGGCATAGAATCTTAGATATCGTGAGCAAAGCCACAGTTTAACGCTAGTAAAATACTTAAATACAGTTAAAAACGAGCAAAGTAAAATAAAGAAGACAAAGATGAGACAGTATATGAAAAAGGTCATTATTTCCGGTAAGAGCGCAGACTGCATTGTTGCATCGCTATCTAGCTCTCGATAGCATCGCGAAAAACGCAATTATCGCATGTCTTCCGACTACTCATGCATCATGCATCGTCCGCCAACGTCCCACTTGAAAGAATTCACTGCAGTAAAAGTGTCGATCCTTTCATCACAAAATAGAAAGGCCTTCGTCTTACTGATTTCTAGCTTCATAGTGCAATCAAAATTGTCGATTAATACACGCAGGAATATTTCTTTTCTACACTTTGTAGGTGCTAGGCACGTTTTAGTAACAAATTTCTAGTTTCAAAATGCAATCAAAATTGTCGGTTAATGCATGCATAGCAATATTTCTTTTCTACACATTCTCTATCTGTTAAACCGTATCTACTACCGTAACCCTCATAATCCGAAATAAAACAATTCCTGTTTCGGTTGGAGAAATGTGGTTACTGGTTTTATACCAGGCTACTATGCCAGTCTTTAATTTTAGCAACGAATCTGCATACGACTTCAGATAGAACTTCCAATTCTGTTTTAGGCTTGATGTGAATGTCTATAGGTTGCAGAGGTCAGGCATCAGGTAGCAGTACGCTCAATTGATACACTTTTAACATAACTACCTCACTATAGATTACTTATTTATCCATTAGGTCCTAAGCCAAAGGCCAACATGTTACACATATGTGCGCCGTCTGTTCATTACTAGCGTTTTTATTTTTACTCACTCATGCCTTCCATCGACAATCAATTGGACGAATAATAAAAGAAAACATTCAGTTGTCATTTTTATTTCATTGTTTACATTAATCTATTACAGAAATAGGCATTCGCGGTTCTGTCATTACTTTAATGTGTTTTTAATGTTCTCTTCCCTTGAAAACTACGTGCAACTTCATAATTATAACATTTTTCAAATTATATTTAGATGTGTATATAGTTAGTTTATAAAGGAATATATATCTATGACTCTGATCGATAAGAACTAAACAACTACAAAGTAATTATGAGAGTAAAAACAAACAAAGTCACGTCACTTGATCACAACAATGATCTAAAGGGATCAACGACTCGCCAGCCTGAGTTGCGTAGGAGGTGATCTATTTTGACTCAGTTTGTATCTTGGTCTTACTCTACTGTTTCATAATTTCGTACAGCTCTCTCTGTCTAGCAGAAATTGTGCAATAATTGGCACAAACTGTATTTTTCCTCCGGCGTGTGCCAAAATACACACGTGGATGACCCGAGCAGAGCAATGAGGATGACACATTATATCAGAGTTTCAATTTATTACTTCATAGGCGCTCTGGATCTTCTTTTTTTATGTTACTCTTAAAAAATAATAATGTCCTCTACCAATGACACAGAAAAGTAAAACGAAGAAACAAGATTAATCTACAAAAGTCTAGAAAATTTTCCAGCTAAAATAAACTGTTCCTTTCAGTACAAGATGTTTTATTAAACTTACCTAACATGAGTTATGGAAGTCTTTCAGAAGAAAAGCTGTCTATATCTTAAAGGACGCTATTCAAACTTGTCTAAGCATTTGGTTATCGTTTCTTGGGTCACGTCCTATTTTTCTTTTCGAATGAAAGCGAGGTTGTATCTATTGTCCTTTCTAGGTCGTCAAAAAATGGGTATCGTGACTCGCATTATAATTATGGACTTCGTTGCTCTTTTTTCATCAGTATTCAGTTTAGGATCTATGTCATCATTCTCTAGTTACTTCTTCGTCATGGGTTAAATACAATTGTCGTATTATCCTTCTTTGTCAATTATCACACTTAAGTCTGTAGCTATGTGATCAATATTTATTTCAGTGGCAGTATTAAGTAAATAAAAGCTATTTTTTGTATAAGCTTTTTCTATTCCAAGTGTTAAATTATGGTGTTTACTAAACAGTGTTAATAAAGTGAAATGGATGCTTGTTAGAAGTTCGCAGCATCAATTATAATGTCGAAGACTTTAAACGCGTATAGAATGTAAGTATGAAATCATGTCCTTATTAAACCTTTCTCTTGATGCATGAATACTACATAGTCATGATATATAATATAGATTAAAATGATTCAATTACATTTCGTGTCAAGATTAATGTATTCAAAAATCATGTACCTAACTCTAAACTGTTTAAGGTTGGCCTTGTCTTTAGTATATTTACATAATGTATCAATAAATACCAGACTGCGTGATTAGTACGCATTTATTTGCCATTTATGTCGATTGCTTGTGCTATTTGATAACCAAGAAGTATATCAAATATGTTCAGCAAATATGCTCATTATTTTCAGATTAGTACGGTTTATTTAAGTTAGTCAATGGATTGTTTTATTCAAAATCATTAGCTTGATCATTCAAAATTATCGCTTATGATATCGGAATGTTACGGTAGCTTAATAGGGATTTTCGATATCGAGGCTATAAAATGGAAATTTCATCGGGTACCGTCAAATGAGATTTCCTTTCATCGTCCTTGGAAACAGCCTTGAACTCTCAGCCTTGGATCGCGTCTCATCTAACGATCGGCTTTTCAACAAACCTTTCACCACCAACCTACATGATCAACTATACATATGTATGTGAATGTTAAGATGTACTGTTTTATTAGCCAAAATAAAAGAAATCATTACTAATTCATTGAATAGTATAGTTGTTTTTTCATTGTAATCTGCAATTTAGGCTTATTAAGATAAATTGCAATGCAAATTGGTTGAAACAATAGAACAAATAAATGCTAAGAATACAATACTAAGCAAAGTCTACAACACATTTCACTGTTTATTATAAACTGGATTCGACTGCAATAATAACTATAGAGTGACTCACTGTTACTCAGTGAAGGAAACAAAAAAATTAACAAGCTTACACTTTTTTCTTTATTGTCAAACAAGATTTACAAATATCTCTAAATATTATAAAACAAAGTCCCCCGTCGCTTCTGTCTGTCTGTTCGCAATAAATTAATAAAGTATTGGGTGGATCTTCACACAGTTTTCAACAACAGTTAGAGTGAATCCTGAGCATGGTTTTGGTGCATAAAACGTTAAGTTTTTTGTTTTGTAAATTGGACTATAAATCAAATAGATATATTCAATATAGTAATTCAGCCGTCGTTTGAAACAGACGTTTCTAATTGTTAGTTGATGTATGTATGAAAGAAAAATAATGTAAGTAAATATAAACTCTATTATCCGAGCGAAGCTGTTCTGTGGCTAGTTATTAATAAAGTTATGCGAATTTATCATTAATAAGAGGACAATATCAAGCGCAGATATAACTATATTTTCGTTAGCCATATACAGTTGTGGAACAGCGAATCTCAAAAATACAATGCCACAACAAACACGAATTCAAACAAAGGAAAAACCACACAGAATCATTCTGATATAAAAGCCAGACAACCAAAAATAACTAACGCAGCGGTATTCACATTCGCGTTGAAATTTTAAATGCAGCATTCAGGTTCAGCGTGGCCGGTTTTGTGTTGAGTCTAGACGCATCGATTGCCCTAGGCTTTGTCCTTTACGGGCTAACGTGAGGTAATTGCATTAGACCATCCTTTGTGTCGCTTCGAACACCACCCTTCTAAGAACCGTTTACTTTCATAGATCGTCTGATAAGCACCCTTCTAAGAATACTCGTTTACTTCTTTCGTAGATCGTCTGTTAAGTAATTGCCGGCAGTCGGACGAAACATTTGGAATTTGATTGTTAGCAAACGATGATTTTCTTGAGCGTTTATTTCACATTCTAGGGCATTGTTAATTAAGCTAGACTTGTCTATTTTTAGAAACGCCCACTTTATGTACGCTTGACGTTTTATATAACGGTTCATCGCCTAGCCCGACCTTCGGATATAATTTATTTATAGTTACATCACATAATATTTAACAATTCTTTTTTATGTGAGAATAGTAGCACACGAGCATGAAAAACATCTGATGTTAAGTAATCGCAGTCCATAGACAACCACAAACACGACTGAAATCTTATCTGAGCTCGAACTAGATAAGTTGCTATTCCTGAGGACTAACATGGTCACTTCGCATAAAGCGTAGCCGGTAACTACATCTCCAACCAAGACAAAAGTCATGCTTTACAGCGGATTATGAGAGTGGTGTTGGTACTTTCCCGGTCGAACTATTCTCCCACCTTGAAATCTAATCCAACTTATCTCGTGTGCAAATCCTTTGTGAGTCATATCGGGGTAAAAGCTCGCGGCGTCGAAGGTACTAGTTGCTCTCCGTTTGGCACGTGGCCAAAGGCTCCCCTTGTTTTATGAGAAAATAATTCCTTAGGTAACTACCCTCTCGGTTTTCGTTTACTCCAACGATACCTAATCTATTGCGTCTGAAATGCATGACCCCTACGGGCTGTAACTTTATCTGGTATTGTTCATATCGACCACAGTAAAATTTTTGTCAGCAAATTTAGTTTGACGTAATACAATGTATTCATTGTATATTTGTTTAGTTTTACAGTCTAGTGGATTAATATTAGTAATTCTTTTGCTGTTGAATTACGGTATTCAAGGTCGACATGTACAAACTATAAGTTTTAGGTTTCCTTCCGTTTCGCGTCCCCTTTAACAAACACAATACCTTCGTTTTGTTTTATTTGTTTTTGGAGTCGTCAAAATGATTGCTTCTTGCTGTTTTTTTGTGTTTGAAAGCCTTTGTTACAGAGTAAATAAAACCTTCAGCGTTACTACCAGCATCTTCATTTAAGCTTATGTATCCAAAAGCTCTCGAGATTTTATGCCTCAAAGTAAAACACAGCGCTCCTTTACGAGGGTTGTCGCCCTTGGTAGTCATGGAGACGGGGTATTTTATGCGCCTCGCGTATACTCCACCCCTGAGAGGGGGACGAGGCGAGTTACTTCTACCCAAAGTTGTTCGCCGTATGTTCTCGACAGATATTGCTCTGCTATATTTGTATACGTTTTATATTAATTTTACGATGTCAGTGATATTTTTTATGACAGCCAGAATGACTGCTTTGTTGACCGCTCATAAACAAATTGTTTACTTGTGTTTCATGGTAAAATATAATACAGTATAAATCAGTCAATTATAAGAAATATGATCTCTAAATATTATAAAATAAGTCCCCTGTCACGTTGTCTGTTTGTCTATTTATAATTAACTCAAAAAGTGATGGACGGATTTTCTCAGCGTTTTAAACAACAGGTAGAGCGATTCCGGAGGAAGTTTTTGGTGCATAATAAGTGACATTTTATTTGTAATTTGAGCGAGAAAGTAGTTAAATTCAATAAAGTAATTAAGTCGTAGTTCGAAATAGATTTTTCTAATTTTTAGTTTTTCCAGGTAGCTAATGACTGGATGCATGTATAAAAGAAAAATGTAAGTAAATATAAACTCTATTATCCGAGAGGAGCTGGGCCGGGTGGCTAGTATAGTATAAGTAGATACAATAGGCACATTTGTATCATTCCAACAATTTACACTTGTTACAAGCTGAACTTTGTTTGCATTTTCAATTTTGAACATAACGTTTCAGATCTTAAAAATATTTCCGCATGTTCTTCTCAATGTCAATGTAACGAGTGATAATTCCATTTACACATTCAAAACATTTACTTATTACTTTTTAAGGTAAATATATGTCGTTTTAAGACAAAAACAGATCAAGGGCCTTCAGTAGAAGTACGTAAAGAGTCAACGACACCCAGAGTTATCCATACCATGTACTATAGCTTCAGAAGTTAGGTTCTTCAAGTTCAAATGAATTTAGAATTTACGTTTCATTGCGCCGTGCATGAGGAGTAATAGAATATGTAAGATACTCGATCGATGAAATACCAGTTGAAAGAGAGAAAAAGAGTAAAACCTACTAGTTTCTTGTAATTCAGAATAAATAAACAGTAATAAAGGATTACAAGTTGTTTGAAATGAAAAAAAAATCCAAAATCGAGAAATGATTAAACTAACAATTTTCTAAATATGACAAGAAAAAGTTTCAAGAAATACGTGAGGATAAAGTCGATATAGCTTGATTTATAAGAATTCACATAAAAAATAATGCAATTGAAATTACAATTTCTAAGGCGAGAAAAAATCTAAAAATGCATTTCCTTAGATGGTGAATAGTGACATTTTTATTACACAATCTTCCGCTAAATATGTTCGTGTGAATACATTGAGCGTTATCTGTAATCTAATGTTCTATACAGGCTTTACGGCGTCGTTTACGCAACATAACGGAGCAGTTTGACAAGGCCGATGTGTTTAGCGTAATATCTCTGCTTAGATAATATCCTATTCTTGTATCATTCATCTTGCGACGAGTTTTGTTTCGAGTTTGCACCTATTCACAATGGTATTTTATATTAAAACTAGCGACCCTGTCCAATTTCACTCGGGTATTAGAATTTATATTTACTTACATTATTTTTCTTTCATACGTGCATCAAGTCATTACCTAGTCGCAGTAACGAACAATTAGAAACTTCGATTTAGAACGATGACTGAATTACTATACTGAATTTAACTGTTTAAATTCTCGCCTAATAAAAAAAACTTATTTTGCACCAAAACCTTTCTCAAGAATCACTCTACCTGTTGTTGAAAACTGTGAGAAAATCCATCCAGTAGTTTTGAATTTATCGGGAACGACAGACAGACCCAACAGGGAACTTTTATTTTATTTTATAATATCTAAAGAAGAGATTTATTGTATTGGTAATCTTGGAATTTAATGGGTAAGGAAATATACTATTTTATTTTTACTATTCAAAAATATTATAACTTTCCAACAGGGTGGACTGGTGTTGAAGCGAATTTTGTCGCAAACTTTTCAAGACCATTGTAGAGTTTAAGTTTTACAAACGCGAAGTACGTGGCATAAGTTTAACTTACAAGGAAAATGTTCCATGTTTTTTTGATTTCCGTTAAAAATTTTCCAAGCGGACGTAACTGTACCGTGGAACTTTTCAAACTTTTCATATTTGTTGGGTAAGCCCATGTCACTCGGTAAATTGTCAAATTACTAGAGATATTCCGGGTCGCAGTTACATTACTGCGAGGATTTTTTTGAAGTAGAGATATTATTTTTAGATTTGTTACACTTTATGTACGTTTTAATTACAATAATGAAAATCTTAAAACTAATTATAATAAAAGCCTAACCTAAACAATTTAAAGTGAATTTGTGCCCATGCAGCATAATTCCAAGAACGCTAGCAGCATCCCCGTGTTGAATCTTCGCGATTTGAATCAGCCCTCTTGTCATCAACGGTTTCGATTAAACATGGAACTAATTGTTTGAAAACTTATTTGTCAGTCGGGAGATATATTACATTAAAATATTAGATTCTTCAGATAAACTGTTGCGTGCTTTAATAAAGACTGAAATAACGTTTCTGCATTTTCTTATTCTACTACTACTAGCAGTTCTCTTGGTACTGAAGAATACGCTGTAAAAATATTAATACAATTGCCATTTGCCCACAGAAGTGACAATACATGTTCAGCTTCTGCATCAGTAATAACATTATCATCATTATTAATTATGTAGTCTGTGTGGTATAAGATGGGTCAATGAGCATCTTCCTTCATAATTCATTTAACGGAAAACATGAAATATTGTATAACAGTTCTTTTCCATAAAGGGGTCATATTATAGCTCTTAACAGTATATCACAATTCTTTTTAAGCAAGGTGCCGTATCAACAGAGGAAATAGAAGCAATTGACACATATCGTATATGTAGTGACATTTGCATACCTTATAGGTATATCCTTTAAATATCTTCACGTACTTTGATGCCATGAATATCGCATAAACATGATTCAAAATAGATGCGCGATGCGATATCAATTTATATCAGCTTGTGACCTAATATTCTGTAGGTATGTCGCTGTCGTTGAAATAGCAGACGAGTTAATAACAGAATTACTAAACCTATATTGGTAGTAATAAACTGAGATTGATCGTGTGTAATTTGTGCTTTCCGAAACGACTGATCAAGTCCAATTCTCTTTATTTGAGAACCAATTAGATAAAACGAATGTAATTATATACAGAAATATCTTTTCCATAGCTAATTTTCAGCTAGGAACTTTCCTTTGTATTTTGGAATAAAATTAATTCGAGAAAAGAGGTATATTAAAGCATGTATCCATTAATCGAAACTGTATTTCTAAATGATGTACGGTTTTACACAGTTCAAAATAAAGCTATCTATGTAAATTTGCAACGCCAGCCGTTTTAATTGCCTATCTGAAGTTACAATTTGGATATATTACAAGCATTTAGGTTAAACATTTAGGTTAGGTTAATTAAACATAATGAGAAGTTTTGAAATATGTAATTATGTTCGTTTGTTTCGCGTCAGTATGAAAGAAGTGTCGTTAAACATAAGACAATAGAGTAAGTTGTTGCAGTTTTCTTCATTGTAATTATGTCAACACAACAACAACAACGAGAACAGTTCTGATGTTATTTTTGTGAAGGACATGTACCATGTTTTTTATGTGAGAAGAGTAGCAAACGAGCATGCAAACCACCTGATAAGTAGTCGCAACCACGACCGAAATCCTATCTGAGCTCGAACGTAGACGCGTTGCTACTCCTGAGAACTAAGATGGTCGCCCCGCTTCAAAATATAGCCGGCAACAACACCTTTCCAACCGAAACACAAGTGCTATATGGCTAAGTAAACTATTCCCTACATTTGTCATATACATAATTCAATTTGGCTAATCTTGTTTCATGGCTTAAGACAACTAAATTTGGTATCGTGTTTCCGTTGGCGTCGAAACCCGATTTTCCTGATTGGATTGAGGTCAGGCATTCTACTCAACTCTAACAAATGTATTAGGTTTGCTTGTAACAACGTCCCGTTAGCTGCGTTAACATTTATTGCATTACGCTGTCTGCTACACGGCATTGTTAACATTAATTTAGCACAAAATTATATTGTATTTGTATATTTACAAGCTTTTATTTAACTTACAATGTATTTTTGTTTTTCCGGGTGGAATCTTGCAACTGAATTTTACATCGGTTATCTTTGACCGATTGGGCTGAAATTTCGTATACTCGCCTATTTTGGATGACAATGCATGCTGAGCTCTGTGACGTCATTCTAATATGGCGGATCATCCAAAATGGCAGACTACTTTTTCTGCACTACCACAGTGTGGGTATTAAATGAAAGGGCTTGCTGAGGAAAACACAAAAACTTCAAATTAAGTCTACCTTGTTTTAAAAATAAAATTTTACCATTAACTTAAGTTATTTCTTGTAGCTATGTAGAAGATATTTTGGTATTCCGAAATGAGTTAATTATCAGTCTAATTCCTCTTACAATATTGATTATTCAACTTATAACTTCCATGCCCACTTGTCACGTCCTACAACACGAGTGCTGATGTCCGGGAAATACCGGTGGTCCAACGATCGACAATTACCGAATCCAATATAGATCCGCCGAGCGCTACTCTCACGGCGCTCCCGGATACATTCCCTGCTATTCTTTCGCAACCTATTTCCAGCTATTCTGTTCGCTGATCTGAATTAAACTGGTACTGATTCATAATTATTGCTTTATGAAAGAATTTTCTGGGTTGCATTATCAACTAATTGTGTCATGGTATAATTACGTTCTTTTTTATACCTTATAAGCTACCTTTTTATAGATTTTCCCTAGTATAAGTAGGATAAGATAACGCTATTCGAATGGGTGGTAAGAGTTAATTTTGAATACATCGCGGTTTATATGTATGTTTCTCGGCATATTCCCGGGTATCCCACCGTTTCGCAACGTTTCCATGTTGTTCTGTTTAGTGAACTGGGGCATAATAAAATATGATTGATGGCGAGTATCATCTTTGTAAGCAGACTTGTAATAATGTCGATTACGGATTCAATATTAGTTTCGCTTGTTGATCTCATCCTGTCGACGTCTGCGTTCTTTTGCATCTGTTGTTTGAGCATGCAATTACTTTTTCAAATGTTTCAATATAAATAAAAATTGATTTAATGAAGTGTTATATGTGTATTTAGTTTGTAATAAATGACAATCTAAATAATACGCTTAATTCCAAAATCTAATTTGAATTCTTATTAATGAGCAATAACGGCGTAAATAAATTTCGGCAGAAATGTAGAAGTATTATATTTTACCCATAATTTTATATGTGTATTTTTGTGACGGATTCTCAATTTCTCTGATTGTTGTGTAATTTTTTAATGTTTTGAATTTTTATTTAATAATTAATTCAATTGTAATATTTTTAATAGTACATGACGCTGATGTTTTTTACATGATTTCGTTGCCTATAACTACTCTAGCACTTACCAAGAAATAGAAATACTAAGTTACCAAGAAATAGTGTTTTTTATTGTGAAAGAGTAAGAAACAGGCATGCAGGCCACCTGATGTTAAGTGGTCACTGCAGCCCATGGACAACC
>DWON01003235.1:0-18453 GCA_018251015.1 Phocides pigmalion okeechobee
AACACTATACATGAAGAACATGTTGCTTTACGGCGGGTTATAAGGGTGGCGGTGGTACTGCCCCGGGCGAGCTCTTACGGCTCTACCACATTTAAAATGTGCGTACAAATAGACGTGTATAATGTAAATATAATGTAACTGTGAGTATATCTGTTGAATTAAAGCATAATAAAAGAAAACCACGTCATTAAGAACGGAAAATCAAAACTTGTTTTCGTCGACCACATGCCGCCGTCTGCATGCGCTCGTTAGGGGTGTACTCACAGGGTTAATACATTCATTGCGGCGCTCATATCATCGGGTCAGTATTGCGGGAGGCGGCACTAAACTGGAGCTTATTTGGCTAGACTGAAGATACGCTGACAATTTACTGAAATATTGTATTTTTTAGCATTTGTGTATCACCTGCGAATACACAGACTTATGTCCACCAGTCTTTTAACGCCGACGTAAACACAGCACTTTTGTTCGCCCGTAATCCATACAGATTTGTATGTACAACACAGGTGTGTACGAGCCGCGCGTTACACATTTGTGTTGTAAGCCGCAGGGAAAGTGTTAATGGATGAAGTATTTTATTGATGTTTTCATTCTGTTTAAATACGTGTAGTGACGACGTACGAGACGCAGAGATTACTGTTTCGTACCTTATTGGACCGTCACGCAAAGGGTTCCAGGTTCGATTATGAAGGCACCGATGATATCTCCCCGATCGAACTGTAATTCTATACTTGGTATAACAGTGAAGGAAATTATCATCAGGTTCTGTGTGCTTGTGTTCTCCATAATTTTCACCTGTCAAGGGTGACATGGTCTGTAAAATTTTGATTGCTTTACGATGTAAGTACCCAAAGTAAAACACATGTAAATTTGACAATTCAATTCAAACATGACATTCAAATTTGGTTCAATTTAATAGAGCAGGTGTAGATAAGTGCCAACCCTATTATCATAATTCTAAAGATATGTATAGATACTTCACGAGTTCGTGGTAACCGCATATTTTGTTATAAAATAGTATCAAAGCATCTTGTTTTGTTTTAATAGTATCGATAAACTGTATCTCTCTGTACAATTTTTGGTCCAGTGAATTTAATCGCATTTTTCAGCAGGATTTTATTGTATTGCTTGAAGTAAATTATTAAGTATATTCCGTTCAACCATTTATTTTACTTTTGACATAGACTAAGAAAATTATTGTTTTTTTTTTAAGTTTTTACAGCCTTGGATTTCATCCTATAGCCTTACTTAATTCTACATAAATATTGTCAGGCAACCACAGATAAAAAGATGAAAAAAATAGACGCGCTTTTATTAGCTTGAGTTGTATCTATGTATGTAACGGAATCTTTGAGCATAATTTTTACCAATTTACAGAAGTCTGATTAATTTGAAACTTTGCATACGTATCTATAGCTTTACATAAATTGTTTATTATAATAATTATAAATTTATTAAATAATAGTATTTAGTCCCACGTTCGACCAACGCCGCCGGTGACAATGGCTGATCCATATGTCGCGCAGAGAATTGTGATTGATATTAAGCGTTCAGCGGCTAGCGTTCTTGAAAAGTTGTACTTTTGACATTTCAAATGTAAAATACCATTTCACACTATTATCCCGGAATTTATACATGTTTTTACTATATACTGGGGATTTTCTATTGCCGATATTTCGAACCAGCAGCACGGCTCGTGGTCACGGCTAAACTCAAAAAACGTTAATCGTGAGTGTCCTGTACATAGTAAAAAAATTAAATGTATCTAAATACCCTTATAGATTAAAATATTTTAATTTAAATTTGTCATTGTAATTGTAAAGATGTTACACTTTGTAAAATACAAGCTGATTACGTATCCGAGCTTGTTGGTAATATGTAAAACGTGATAAAACCCTTTGTCCCTTGTTTGTGCGGGCGGAAACATCTCATAACCTTGTTATATGGCATTACGGTTCGACTGATTGTAGTATAACGTTTAACGGTTATGCCGAATATGCTCGCCCGGGTCATATGTTATGCCGGGTATTTCAGGTTGACTCTTATACATGTTTTGATTATAACCTGTTTGTTCATAGTATCTGAAGACCTGGGTACGAATTGGCTCTGTTTTTTAATAGTGTGTATTAGAAATAATTTCACTTTTTTATATGGGAAGAGTTGCAAACGAGCTTGCAGCCCTGATGTTAAGTAGTCACTGCGGCCCATGCACATCTACATGCAACCTTAAGCCGGAGCGAGGTACCATCTGAGTTCGTAGCTACATACGCCAGAATGACCCGTACTACGTACAACTGAAGTTTCTCAAAAATAGAAACGCATGTACCTAACATGCGTTGCTATTTCTGAGCGTGTTACATATATGTGTTGCCATTTCTGAGGACTGAGCATTGGCTCAGTTCTTGCTTTTAAAATACGATTGAAAATATCATCGCGCTAGTCAGACACGGTTCCACCACATTTAAAAGCGAGATATTTTACTATATAACGTGGGTACTCACGATTAACACTTTTTGTTTGGGTCGTGGTCACCTCTAAATTCATTGTTTAAAAAAAAGAAATTAATTATCTGAGAGTTTTTGAACGGATAATGAAATCCTTTTGATATGATCATATGATCAGTTAGGTAATAAAACAGATAAATAATAGTTAAAAAAAACTAAAAAACACGCTTTTATAAAAAATCCAATTAATTTTTTTTTAATAAGAAAAAGTATATTGCGATGTAAGAAAAGCTTGGTGTGCATGGTGTCAATAGATCATTGACACCATGCACACTTCTTTCTTATTTATAATTTTTTAGTTGTATTTTTTTATAAAAGCGTGTTTTTAGTTCTTTTTAACTATTATTATTTTTGTCTTTTTTTTCAAATTATTGCAATTTCATCCGTCCTTGATACGTGGGCAATGTTTCAAATTGATGAGACTTTTCGAAATTGGTGAAAATTATTCTCAAAAGATCCATATAGATACAACCAAAGCTAATAAAAGCGTGTTAAAAATGCAATTTCTTCTAAGTACTTTTCATTAATTTAAACTATATTAAATATAACATCAAGGGTAATAAACACACTGTGAATAAAGCTTTGTGTTATTAAAGCTTATATCGCAATCCTGCCAGTAGTTCTGGAAGCACGCGCCTCTCCTTTGCTTCATGATATCAAATATGTACCGGGTTCTCGTATTCTAGACGCCATTGCTAGTGTTATTCTATTAAAAACATAATAACGCTATTGCATATATTATGTTTATAATAAAACTAAACAAAACACTGAAAAAGCCCTATTCACCATAGCGCCCCGGTTCCAGGGCACTCAACTAACCATTGGTGAGAGCGTTGGGATCCTGGGAGTTGACGTTTCGTATGATGTGCAGTACGGGGTCATCTGGAGGCCAAGGCAAAGTTGGCCTCGAAAAAACTGGGCGTCCTGAACAAGGCTAGACGGTACTTCAATGGGGGGCAACTCCTTCTGCTTTATAAAGCTCAGGTGAGGCCCCACATGGAGTACTGTTCGCACCTCTGGGCAGGAGCGCCCAAGTACCAACTTGGCCCATTTGACTCCGTACAAAGACGCATTGTACGAGTTGTCAACGACCCAAAGATCACCGACCGGTTGGAACATTTAGAGTTACGGAGGGACATAGGTTCCCTCTGTGTGTTCTACCGGCTCTACAATGGTGAGTGCTCTGATGAGCTGTTCGACCTAGTGCCTACGTCACCTTTTCTCCATCGCACGACTCGCCGAAGGTTAAAGTTCCATCCATATCAACTGGACTCGTGGCGGTCCTCTACAGTTCGGTTTGCACGCTCCTTTTTGCCACGGACGTGCAAGATGTGGAACGAACTTCCTTCCGAGGTATTTCCTGAACGCTATGACATGGGGCTCTTCAAGAAAGGTGTAAAGAGAGCTCTCCTTCAAAGCCGGCGATGCATTGGCGACTCCTCTGGTGTTGCAAATGTCCATAGGCGACGGTGACTGCTTCCCATCAGGTGGCCCGTCTGCCTTATCTCCGGCTAAAATATAAAAAAAAAATCCAACAGCTGAATTTAAAAGATGTCTTAAGAAGAATTAGACCTCTACGTTGGCTAAACCCGGATTAATAATAGACCTTCAAGGACTGCATAGAGTACTCTTAGACATGCAGGTTTCGTCATAAAATTTTAATTCCTTACTTTGACCGTTATTTCACCGACAATTATTAATTTTCTTTTAGTCCAAGTTCAAAAACTTAGGTAATTGATTTTATGTAAGAATTTTTTATTTATTCAAAATACATAACTTATGATATGCTAGTGCCACTGTATGATAACTATTATATAAAAAACCGTTTATCATCAATGTGCGTGCATGCCCTTTTGCTACTTGTATTACTTAGAAAAGCTAAAATATTTTATAACTAACATAAAATTTATATTTAAATTGAGGTAAATTAATATTTAATGTAGTCATGGTAATGTGAAAAAACTAATTTCCGTACATTAATTCTACTAACTTAGAAGAATGCATCAGGAATTATTTTATTTCCTACAATGAAAGCGGGTAAAGATTATATTTTCCTCATAACCTCATTGTCAACAAAAGCTTGAAAACACTTGTTGATTTCGTAGAATATTTAGATGTTCTAAACTGCCAATCACTTATACGGTCGCAATTAACTAACTAAACACGTACGTACTCAAAACTAGTTAACGATTTCATAGTAATCTATATAACTAAAATGACGGACGTCTATCGCTGTACGCACATGATGCAAAAAACTACTCGATATTATTCTATCGTTTTGTTCTCCTCGTTAGACACTTGGTCCTTAGCTAAAAATATCATGATAGTTATTTAATTACTTAAATAAATAGCCAAAATGAATAAGAGATATTAATATTGACTTAAACTTATATACTTTGATGATTAACTTTGATTATACGGTTGTCTTCGATTTGTCTGCACGATATCGATATGTCATTGTTGCATGTGTGATTACTATGAAGCATCATTTTATACATTAATCAGTTAAACACAATTAGGTTCCAAAGAACTCTATCATCCCCAAAGCAGTCAACACAAGTTTAAGAACTTAATTCGATAGCAATTTTAAATTTGACAGGTATAATCGAAACATACGAGTATTCGGGGAAGTCAAAAACAGAATCGATTTTAAGCCAGCCTGTTATTTTCTCGAACGCTCAAATTGCGTCATTTAATTATTATTAGATTATAGGACAATAATGGGGGTGCGTGCGTGTGGTATGGTTTTTTGCGAAACGGAGGGCCTTATGGGTATTTTATTATTATATTTTTAAACTATAACAACTTAATTTGAGAAGGCGCCGTACCGCCTACGTCGATTGATTTCGTATAATTTGCGGACCGACCACCCTCTTACGATGAATTGCCGTAAAAAAACACTCGATAAAATTTACAAAGGAAGGAAAGGATAAGCGACTCATTATTTTTGATTTAAAAATAGGTATTGAATGCATATTTGGATACCGGATGTAATTATTTTATTTTATAGAAGTAGCAAATGAGCATAAAGATAAGACTGATTTATTTTAAGTGGACACTGCCGCCTATCGAGCTTTAAACCAAACATAAAACAATCTTCAACAAGAAAAATGCCGTATTACACCAATGGACTAAATTATAACTTTTGATGTAAGATAGTCCGTTATTTTTATATAGATTACAATCAGTAACTATCAACAGATTTTCAAGATTACGGACACATTATCAGATCACTTAGAAACCTGAATTAATTTGCCTTGTGGATTTACTCCGTTTACGAACTTTCTAATGGAGTACCTACTAAAAAGTAGTACTTAGTGGTAAAATGTTCGTACATTGAAAGTTTACAAGTTACATTTACCCTTCGGCATCGGCGACTTCAAACGAACCCGTTAGCAGACCAGTTGTTTCTAACTCTACTTGAATTATTGAAAATCTTTATCAGCTTGTTCAGATCTAATTTTAATTAAAAAGGGTCACATATATTACGCGATATTCGGCGGTAGGCGGTGCAATGCGTCGGAGGAGCTATTACACGACAAATAAAACAAGAGCTCCGTTTCATTAGTATTTCCACTAACGAAGACGCTCGAAAGAGATCAGTAGTAACTGGCGTTGCAATATTATATCGTTAAATTTAATATTGGCTCGAGTTTCTTTTATTGCCTCACAACTAACACGCAGTAACACGGGTCAAGTGATTATATTTTTATTGACAACAATGATTATTCTCACGCGATTATTGTTCATATTATAATAATGGCTTTCTTTTCGGATGATTGTGGGCGTTAAACAAACATTTACATTAATTTCATTTTACGTAGTAATGACCTGTAGTTATGTGTATATATTAATTATATGTATCAAATATAATGATACAGTTCGAAAATATATTAAGAGGCCCGTTCCTTTTACACAATAACCTAGCGTTAAGACAACCGAAAAGTAGCAAATGAGTGCTGGCCATGATATTATTTGGTCTCTGCAGACCATGGACATCTGTGTCCAACTTTGAACAAGTCTTGTCTGACGTCGTGCATAGATGCGTTGCTACTCTCAAGGACCAAAATGGCCGCTTCGCTCGTAAATGTAGCAGGCGACCGCACCTCCCCAACCGAGATACAAGAACGTTTTTACGGTGGATTATGAGGGTAGCAGTGGTACCTTCTCGATCAAACTTTTGTTCTACCACCTTGCACTAATAGTAATGCCTAATATAAAATAGTCACCGTCATCTATGAACACTTGCAACATAAGAGCAGTTGCCACAACAGCGTCAGTTTTGAGAGGAGCTCTATCCACATTGAACAACAATGGCAAGTTATGCGTTGACGAGTTTGGATAAAATGTCTCATTGATATTTAATGTTGAAAACTGTAACGGCGGTAAATGTATTTTAATCGCTCAGTACGTATTGTTTATTATTTTGAGTCCAATATTTTGCTGATGGAAAACAAGTATCAGTATTTATTGGGTCAGGCATGCCTGTGTCACGCGTAATATGAACTTTACAATAATCTGACGATGCATTTTGTAGTGCACCTAGAGGACGTTACGAATTAAATGCAAATATATATCTACTGACCCGTAAACAAAGTCCAAAATCTCTTAACGTAAATAGTAGGTACGGAAAATAATACGAGCGTAACAGACTGGCGCCTACAGACCTTGTGATCATCATTTATCACATTCCTTTGCATATTTTTGGAAAGGATTACTCACATATAAAAGGACAATGTGCACATTCCTTTATTTATTTTTAATAAAAAATCCTTAGCGTCGACCACTCGGGTCGTAAAAGCGCCTGCGATAATTTTTGTGCAAACCGCAACTCGCTCGCAGAACAAAATGAAGTAAGGTGAAAGTACTTTTTATTTGAACAGGTGACTGCTAAATAGTTGCGTGCCTTACTGCAAACATTGAGTAATTTGACGGACACATATTACATATTTGTGGACACTCTAAATGCTTTCGCCAATTGAAAATCAGACAATAGATTCTGAGTTCATTTTAATGAGCGTCTTCTTATGAAGTTAGAACAACTACCGAGTATGCAGTCTATTTAATTCTAAATGATATAACTAGAGGGTAGAATGAGCGTAGTTCAATCAAAGAGGGAGGCGTTCGTCGCTATTCAAGAGATGTACATAGTTGTCGAATACACGTACAAGCGAGGCGATGATCGTAATCCTCACGAGTAGCAACATCAGCGTAAAGCGAGATAAGGATTAAGTCTATTTGAGTTTCATTGTGGATGTCTATGGACAGCATCTAATACTTATCATGAAGATATCTGAAAGCTAATTTGCTACTCTTATAAATTTAAACATTAATTCGTTCACTATTTAGGTTTTATATTAACTTTGAGCAATTTACAAAAAAGTATTTACATGTTAGAAATCGTGACATATGTAGATTTAAAAACTTATTCCGAATAATCACTCGTTAGTCTTTAGACCCTCGTTATTCTCATTAGAAGAGTAGTAAAACCGAAGTACCTAGATGTTAGAATTAATCGTCAAAATACCCATGAACTGTGACAGCGAAGATGTCGCTTTTTGCGAATCTTGCAAACTCACTTATCTAGGAAACAGTGGTAACAAAAAGTTAGTGATAGGTTTTGTTCCCAAGACAAAACGTAATGAGTATTTGTCCATTACGTAAATATTAATTACATGATGAGCCGATTGTACTCAAAAAACATAATTAAATAACGATAATAAAATACGAGAATCTAATGTGATGTATCTATCTTTAATTAACAATGTGTATTTGATTGAATTTCTGTAATATTCCTGATCTACAAGAACTCTCTTAAATTGCTCGAAAACGTGCCTGGTTGCTACTGCAATTACGGAAACAACTCAAAAAGTATAACAACTGTAGTTGTTTATACCGAGATCGAGTACAGAATACAGTGAAATTAATTTGGAATTTTCTATATATAGGCTTCAAAGTAATTAATTCGTCAATAACTAATATACCAATTTCGTCTACACATAATGCAATCTGGTTAAGTAATATGACACGTGTTTTCTTTGAACATGTCTTTTGCACAATATTAATTGAATATTCTTGACCTAAATAAATTTAAAACATTTATTTTCTTAAATATCTGTTCTTATACCTCCAAAATTTAATAACAGGACAGCTTGAGCTTGCTTTAAATATGATATACACAAGAAAACATGAGAATGTACATAAGTACTTATAAATAGAACTCTAAAGATAGTGTGATACAAACTGATAAAAGTAAGTACTGCAGTATTATTTACTGCACAATATTTAATATATAAATCTAAAAAACGTCATTGCAGCCGTTTGTCACCGCAGTAAATTTTATCAAATTGAAAGTCAGAGTAATCTAAAACTGGAAGATTTATAAAAATTAATTACATAATCATGTCTACTATCCATATTTCGCTGCTGGAATATACCCCATTGTTGAATACGTGTCTTCTTCACAAATCGAGAGGGATGGAGCTTATTCATAGACGAAAACGGCATACGAATTAGTAGCCAAGTAAGTCAGTTTTTGTAAACCGCCCGTACGCTTTCCGACACTGTTAAAAGAATAGTATCTATCGATAACCACTGGAATCGACTGGTAAACTTGCCTGAAGTACCGAAGCTTGAATTAATTTTGACCACTAATGGTCACCCATCCAATTTGGGACCACGCCCGACGTTACTAAATTTTTAACAATTTTATAACGTGCGAATTCATAAAAAACAATAAGCGGGTATTACCTTAGTATACCGAGTTCCATTACCCGAGTACTGTCGTTCTAACTCGAATCCTGTCAGTGGACTGGTGTAGACTCGAACATTGTAGCTACATCATTTTAAGATGGAGGTACTTCATTGCCATAGGTCCCAACCAAAAAGCATTTTAAACTGCCCAGAAACACAAATATAAGGAAAACATTCTGTTTCAAAGTCGTAAAAACTGTCCTTGGGTAGGGCAACCATCTACTAATTGCCGACCGGGATAAAACTTCAAGTTACTACCATTTGAATAATATCGGACGTCCTTAAGCTTCTATAGATAAAATTTATTATATAATTGCAGATTTAAAAAATAGGAGTATTATTAAAAATAACTGACACTACATTTTTTATTTATCTTCGTATCAATTAGACATCTCAACTTTCGGTAACACTTATATCAATTTATTGCTTATTATTCAAGCACCAGTATGATTTCAGACACAAAATTGTCCAGATCTCAGTTTTTAATGGAAACTTTTTGAAAAGCCACCAAGTATGCTTCCCGGAATCTATTAAAGCAAGGATAAAGCCGAGAAAATTTCTATGAATCGCAGCCATATCTTCAGCAACGTGATGCCGAGCGATTCAGTTTATACTCGTATTTCTTTATGATGTCCTTCAAACTTAAACAAATCCGGGTAAATTTGTACGAATGACAACCATATCATTGGTCGAAGAATTCATATTTCTCGCGATTCACTTACTAATGTAATTCAAACTAAGACAAATTCGGAAAAGCACGTAAAGATATTAACTTTAATATTTCACTTAACTCGCTCTATGTTCGCTACAACTAGAAACCGGCCTTCAAACTCGTACAATTTCGGAAAAGCACATAAAAATATAATTAGCTGTATCTTTTGCTGGGCAATTTCATATTTCACACAACTCAATGTACGCTACTTTAGCTATAAGACGGCCTCGAAACTAGGACCAATCCGGGAAAAAGCGTACAGATGGCAGCAATATCCTTGGCCGGACAATTTCATATTTCTCTCGACCCACTCACTGTATGCTCGTATCGCTTGGTGACCATGCCCGTTACTATATTGCATACGCTTACCTGTTGCACACTGGTCACTGACCCTTCAAGTATTGACATATTCCTATAGTTTCTCACGTCTAGCTCCCGCCAATACAATTACGGCGAGGCCCGTGTGCTTAGCTACGAACGCATTCCTGCTTTTAACTCTCTTTTATAATCGCGTTTGACTAAGTAGCTCCTTTGTATGAAAACAAATATAAGCCAGTTTGCGCGAAAAATGTCGTATGTGCTATAACTTTGAGGTTTTAACAGCATTTTTAGTTAACTTTGTTAGTAACTGAATGTTGAAATATACGTTATAGAAGCGACAAATACGTAATTCTGTTATGAATAATTACTCATTTTAAACATTAATTTATATGTGTGTGTCTAAAAAAAACAATAAATACCTATGTGTGTCTCAAAAGATTTTACACCCACCCACCACACCAGAATTTTTACTGTGAGTCTTATACTCAGTAAAAATTCTGGTGCTGTGGGTACCATAGACCAATGCTAAGGGGAATATATAAATAGCCATATCCAGAAAAATATTCTGAATTTGCCATTTAAATTTATGCCTTATTGGGATTTAAACCAGGAAGAGCCTGTTAGTCAAACTGGTATGGTTATCGCTGCACCATGAGAGTCGTCAATAAAAATAAAATTTAACATAAAATATATTTATGATTACCTACGACTAGAACAATAATGATTGAATAGCTGTATACTTGCAGTAATTCAATTTAAGTATCTGTTTCTCTTTAGACGTTTATGTACCTCCAATTATTTTCTATTCGAAAACTAAAACATATGTTTCAAAATGCGTGTCGATGTCTGAAAAATACTAAATTAAATTCAAAATCTTTTATCGCTTGCTACGTGTTCTAAATTTGCCTATTTTCAATAATCTTTAAGGAAGGATGACGAACGAAAATTTCATGTATGAAATTAGTGAAAGCAATTATTATTCGACCCAGTTATTTAAGCCAATGGCCTTCGAATTACGTACTTTATTACTAAAGGCGGTTGCAGTGCATGATATTACGCATCGAGCGATAACCGGCATAGCAACCTAAATCACATAACTTATTCGATCATCGATAGCAAAGCCACTGGAAATGTGGTATGTGGGCGGTGTCTACGTGAAATTAGGTTACATTTTTCCACGAAAACACTCAAATCATTATTTTATATGGAGGAACAACCAATACGCTTGAGTAAAACAACACAAGAACTTCTTATCTCATGTCCGTTGAGTAGTAAAATCTTGCACAAATAAACTTGATATCTGTTATTGCGCTAGTCTTAATGAAAATATGGTTTTTATTCTTATGAAATGGAAGTAACAAATTGTAACCCATAGAAGTATTTTTTAATTAATATAAGAGAGTGTGCATTCCATATGGTGGTAAGTAGACGCTGCGGCCCATGGACATCGATATACAACTCAAAATAAAACAAAACAGATATTATATCCAAAGTTAAACTTTGATACGTTACTACTCCTGAAAACTAAGATGGTTCGTCCCTTCTAAGTATAACGACAACGGCACCTCTCTATCCGATACATAATAATTCCTTCACGGCTAATAATTAAGACTATTTTTTAATATTAAAATAGGTAACTTACGTTGGTCGTTTCCATCGGAGCGAGCCATGACGGTGCCGTTTGGGAACACGTTGACGTACATGTGTGAGCACTGGCTGTAGAGGCGGACCGACCGGACCATCGATGGCACCGCACCGCAGATCACCACCTGGTGGCAAAACAAACATATGAGAACAAGTCTATCCGTACCCAGACATCGGTGCTAAACCTATCGAAACTCATACACTTTCAACTAACTTCGCGGAATCAATTTTAAATATCAAAATAAGTCAATTTTTGCTAATGTTTTCAGTTACATAGATCGCGGTTACAACCAATCGTGACATAGATATAGTATGCTGAGCTTATCGGCACAAAAAAATACCTATCAGTACCAAGCCTAGCGGCACTCAGTTATGTTAGTACCAAGCCTATCGATACCCTGACATATACAAATGTTGATGTCTCAATGGAAAAGTGTAGTAGAAGGTCCTATCCGGTATCTCACGACTGAAGAACAGCAAAGCTTCTTCGACTTCTGACGATCTTCATATTTTTTTAATACGCTTCTTTAATAGAACTTCTGTTCTATTTAAGATTGGACGTGGTTGTCCATGGGCTGCAGTAACCACTTACCATCAGGTGGCCTGCATGCCCGTTTCTTACTCTTTCACAATAAAAAGAAAACGCATATAATTTAGAAAAATCAGAGATCAAAGATTATAACTAGATATTTCCTGTATAAGTAATCAGAATATTACCATTAGACGATCTCCGCGAAACTGTATAGTTAAAATGTACCTAATTTTTTTAAATACTATAAGATGTACTATTCAATGTTGATGACATATTTTGATTTTTATAGGACTTAAATGTACCATAACTTTATCTTCTTGGGTATTATTCGCAATTGTAAAGCATACAAACCTTACTAAAGCAACAATCAAAACAAAATGATTACATTGGAGGAATTAGTTCTCATATAAGTATAAATGATAGCTTAACTTGTGATCGATGGACATGCCAATTGACTTCCAGATAACATTCCTATCTTCTGTGAAACACCGACATAAGTCAGAGTTTATTAATAAATTAGTGTCTTAGTAATAGTCGTAGATTATGGTGCAACTAAATGTCAACATATCGGCGTAAATTTCTAATTACAGATTCTAGTGAATTATAATAACGAAACTATGTCATCATAGGGCCGTATATCATCTTTACATGTCGTTTAGTGTCAATCAAACGGTATTTGCATATTAAGAAAAGTTACAATGTGTAAAAGATTGCAATTATTTTAATTGATAACTTTTTAAAATCAACTATCAATTTAATCATTATTTAAGGTAAAATAAAATTTTAAAGGTGATAGAGCAGTTAGAGCTCGCCCTGGGCGACACCACCGCCACCTTCATGACCCGTTCTAAAGCAACGTGTTCTTCATGTGTTGTGTTTCGGTTGAGGAGGTGTGGTTGACAGATACACATTATTGGAAGCGACCATCTTAGTCCTCAAGAATAGGAACGCATCCGCGTCCATCCTTAAATAGAACCTCTGTTCTATTTGAGATCGGACGTGGTTGTCCATGGGCTGCAGTGACCACTTAACATTAGGTGGCCTGCATGTCCGTTTCTTACTCTTTCGTACTAAAAAAGTGTTTTTAAATTAAGAACGGAACACAACATTTAACATTTTAAGTAATAACAACGGAGCAAGTAAGTAACAATGGAACAAGTTAAAGTAAATAATGGGTTTACATACAAGCTACTTTAACTAGTTTTTTTAATATAATATCTATCACATAACTGCTGATGGTAAAATGGAAACGTAGGAATATTATAAACAATTTTATTTATGCACTTTTAAACACAATGTTTATATAAAATCAATAAGGTAACCGTTTTATTAATGTGATAATAATCGCATCAACTAGTAGGATGCCGTTATGTGCATACAAATTACATCAAAAAACTTTTTTGCGACGTGTGTGGTCTACAGCTTCCAAAGACGAAATAACTATATAGAGTCCTAACGGTAACCATTTTTACACTAATAAATTTGTCGCCCTCTAATAAAAATATATATTATGAAATGTGACTTATAAAACTTCCTTGTAATTGAACAAAATGTATTTCAACACTCGTATGCATTCTGTTTAAGTAGAGAGATTAAAACAGTAGCAGGCGAGCCAGCTAGCCACCTGAAGTTAATTGGCCGCTAAAACCAGTACACATCCACGTCCGATCTAAGAAAATACTAAAATGCTATCGGAAACTATCCTTCGATACGTTACTGCTCCTAAGGTCTAAGACCTCCACCTAGAATTCTCCAAACCAAAATGCTAGAATTGCTTTACACCGAATTGTGAAGACGACAATGGAGGTACCCTTTTCAAATTTGAGTTCTACCATTTGTCAAAAAAATTGTAATTTAACTATATATATATTTGACTAAAAATGAAACGATACCTTCGTTTATTAAAAATTCTAGGAAAAAAAATTGTTTTGTACTTAATTTTATACATTTTTTGTTTTATATATACAGCCTTTGTATTAGAAGTCTAATTTATTACTTCGTCTACGTCAGCATCTAACACTTCTAACAAGTATGTGTTGAATGGATTAAATTAGGTTCCTTATTCCCTTGAACGACGTGGATTTAATGGCGCCTGTTGCCGCCAACTCCTCATTATGCTGATATCGATCTACGCTATCCATGAACTCGTGAACTAAGCCTTGAACTTCACGATCTTGCTAAATTAACTCATTATGCCTAAAGTAGCAGCAGGGAAGTGTTTCTCATTATAAACAATAATGATAGGTCCTCGCGTAGCCATCGCGTCTTGGTATAAGAAGCACAGGGCGTCCCCGATTAGTTGGACCGATGACTTGATAAGCATAGCGACTAATCGCTGGATGCAGAGGGCACAGTACTGGTCTGAACGAGATATGAAGCACCTCACCTCTTGTCACCAGTAACGTTGATCAAATATGAAACTAATTTAGCAACGTATTACTACATATATCTGTGAAGAAAAATATTTGACCAACCGTCGAAATATGCAATAGATTTCACTAACAGAACTTTCTGACAATTGAACAAAAGTGAACTATTTATATAGTTCGTATGCATTTAGTTTAAGACTTTTAAAGAGTAGCGAACCAGCAAGCCGAGCACCTAATGTTATATGATCTCTGTAATCCATGGAGATTCATCTCAAACAGGGCTCATAGTCGCATCAATAGTCGCATGTAAATGCGTTGCTATTCGGAAACTAAAATAATGGCGTCGTTTGTAAGTGTAACTAGTAAGCACACATCTTCAATTGAAATACAAAAAATGCTTCACTGCAGATAATAAGAGCGGTAATAGATAGTATTTCCTAAGTCAAATTATAGTTGTACTGCCTCTCGCTTGGGTAATAATTATCAGTATTATAAAACTTTTGGAAGAAAGTTAGCTGTAATTTTAGAGGAGAGCTTTCGTTCACAGCGACGCATGCGCGAACGGTTATTTAGCAGTAACCCTAAAATTAAAACTAAAAGCCTATGAAATGATAATTTTTCTAAAACTTTCAACGTTCGACGTACGCGCTCCAAGCACTACAATAAGGAAACAATCGATCGTTTTAATGGGTCAGCCGTGCTCAGGTAATCCGTCAGACTGGGGGTTCAACTATGTCGTACACGTGGTAATTTGAATTCTATTTTATAGCGTAGTAAGCCCATTTTGCTACGAGCTCTTCAGTTGTGGTACGGCGTTTCATAACTGTGAAGGCGGTGTCATGTTCAGGTGGGAAAGCATACGCTACCGCGACGCGGTCACTACAGCCATATTGCATTTCACGCGAACTTTTTGAAAGCAGCGACGAGATTTTACTTTTTAAATAGTTCTTATAAAAAATATTTACTTAAGGACCACGAGTAAACAAAGTCACGTATTAGAAACTAGCTTTAGATCTAAAATTGAGGATATTTTTAAGCGCGCGTCGAAGGATATAGCCGCGATGTCACCGCAACATTGCAATCAAGATGTCAGAATTAGTGTCTAGATCGCGGCCAACCTTCGACTATTCTGTGTCGCGTAAATAATGTCCCTCTGATTACAGCTTCTAAATAAATATTAGGCTTAAATTGTGAGTTATATGTAAGTACAATCATGCCGACCGGGGTTCATAGAACGTCTCCGGGAGATCGTACCTCTATACGATGGACCACCACTATCACGGTAGCTCTTGGGTCAGCCTTACCCCGACTACTAAGACAGCTGCTGACTCGGCATAACGCCCGTTTATATTCATTTACATTTTAACGTTAGTAGTAATTATATTTTTTATGATATTACAATATTACTACCAGTACATTACAAAGTAAATTTAATATACTGAGTCGTTCTCACATCTCGTTCTCGTATTCTCGACGCCCGTAGACCCTAGCGACTTATGCCTTTCATATCCTGGTCAATCAAGACCTTAGACATTTTTGTAGATCATGTGTAATAATATTTGTTTATATTTCTTCAATTCTAGTTAAAACCTCAATTTCTCCAGCTATTGCTTATAAGCGTGACATACTGCGTTTTTTTTCTAAAATATTACAAAACAAATTGCTTTAAGAGATGAAATAACGCCTACAAACTTTAATCCCACTCGTTTAAATGTTTATTTCGTGGTATAAATGTGTAATACCTGTGATGATAAGTTAATTCCTTTCCAGAATATATCAAAAGATTATGAAATTAATTACGAAAACACGAAAACACATAAAAATAATGATGTGAAGTTATTTACCACGCATTCATTTACTAAACTACAATATCATAAAATCCCTAATCAAACTATGAGTATCTACGCTCAAACCCGAAAGCAATATTTCGAAATATTCATTAGGAAATATTTCGGCTCAAATAAACTTGACACATAATCATTAACACGTCAAAACAGGTCATACTTAAAATTAACGGTCATATTTCCACATGCAAATGAAATCAATTATGATAATGCATATTTATAGACATTTTTTTATAATCTTTGTTCGTAAATTACTTCTATCTCAGTGGAACTAATAAAGTTAAAACTTTATATAGACAAGTCACGGCGCATCTGTTATAATTAATATTAATGTCATATGTATACATCTGAGTAAATATATATATAATAGTAGGTATGAAGTTAACTCCATCACAATAATATGTAGCGCTACTGTTGATTTACTGAAGTAATACTAATTATATTGTTATTAATAGTACGATTTTTACAATGTTGCAAAGTAAACCATAACAAAACAAAACATGTAACTTGTTAACCAAATTGTTACTTATAAGAAAGAAAATTTAAGATTATTCTTTATTATTACGTTCGATGCTACGTTTAAACGTTATCGAAAATTATCGAAGAAGACGATAAATTAAATACAAATGAAATACTTTTTTCTCTCCGACACGCTGTGGGTAGGTAAAACAACATAAACTATCGTCGTCCGTCATAAAAACACTTTTTTTTTATGAAAAACAGAAAATATCCGTGAAAAGTTTAATTACGTTTCATTTTTAAATTTACTATCGAAATTTATTTAAATTCCCTCCTGCATTACATTCTTAACGCTCGGAGTCGATCTGTGTAGACAATTAGACTACATATAAAATGTGGTGACAATTTTCTGATAAATTGTCAGACAATTCTTATTGTAGCCTTAATTATGTTTGATTCCGTCAGAACTGGGACACCGTTACTAATTAAGTTTAAAACGAATTAAATTTTTATTTTTACTCCGGATTGTTAAAGTCATATGTACTTTTGCTTTATTACTTATATTTTAAATTTCCATTTCACTCTTATGCTTCCCTGCAAAAACTTTAAAATCACGATCGAATCCAACACCATATTACATAATCAAATTTTCTTTATCCATTCCGTTTCCCTTTCAACAACAAAATGAAGTACGAGTTTGGTACTGAATCGTGCGGTACCAATTTCCCGGTTTTCATTTCAATGTTGTAGGTTCGTATTATCGTGTCTAGTATCCGGAGGTCACTGTTCGTTCTTGGCTTATCTGTCGACCCGAACGCACGCATTCACGGGTGATTACATATCAAACCCGCCGAAACTATCCAACGCAACTGTATCGGAAATTTTCACGCCACTTGAGCTCTGATAATGTATCAATAGCCTATAAATACGGATAGGTGATGTATATGAAAAGGTAGAAAATTCTAAAATTCCCAATTTAAATTACTTTCAGTTTATTAAAAGTTCACCAATTTATAACAAAAAGTTGTTTATATTGGACGGTTTAACCGAGATATTACTCCACACCTATTTCTAATGTGAATCAGTTCTTCCTACGTATTAAGCAATTACTTCTCAAGAATTGTCTCTGGATACATCTGCCTACGATCTTAGAGAGGATTTTAGTCTTGTTTGAGGTTTGATACGAACGTATGTGCTGCTATCACCCTTTAACGTAAAGACTGCACACCCGTTTGCTACTCGTCTAACATAAAAAAATGTTACAGATCGAGTCCATACCAGAAGGAATAAAGATGTGGATAAAATTCTGGAATTC